>JAABOM020093379.1:0-28100 GCA_011800125.2 Solanum clarkiae
ACCTCTCTTCATGGGCTTGTAGTGAACCCATGAGTTCATCAATAGTCATTGATTCTAGATCCTTAGATTCTTCAATGACTACTACAATGTAGTAAAATTTAGAATCTAATGATCTAAGAATTTTCTCAATGTCTCTAATATCACTTATAACTTCACCATTTCTTTTCAATTGATTGACAACCGCCAAGACTCATGAAAAATAATCAGAAATTGATTCGGAATAATTTTTACACAATAATTCGAACTCACCTCGAAGAGTTTATAGCCGAACCTTTTTCACCTTGTCAACTCCTTTGTGAGAATTATCCAAGATCTCCCATGCTTTCTTGGCAGTAGTTGCACAAGAAATCTTCTCAAAAACTCCATCATTAACACTTTGTTGAATGATTGAGAGAGCCTTTTGATCATTGGTCTTGGCTGCTTTTGTTCCTTCGTGAGTGAGCCCTTGTCTTTAGGCTCCTCATAACCTTGCTCCACAATCTCCCATAGGTCTTTTCCACCTAGGAAGGTCTTCATTTGGATGCTCCATCGATCATAGTTATCCTTTGTGAGGCGAGGAAACGTGATGACAATGTTGGCCATCATCTTGTCGAACCAAGCTTTGATGTCACTTTGTTGTAAATAAAAGGCTATATATTAGAGAAGAGATACTTATATAGGTGGAAAGGATATTGAGAAGAGTGGAGAGAACTTATATTATATTGATCTTGAACCTTTTTTTGCTTGAATTCAAATGAGGGGAGAACACCCCTATTTATACTAGTACAAGGAATGTTCTAGGATCTAACTCTACTAATTATTATCTAGATAGTTCTTCCCTAGATATTATCATGGATATTTCTAGACTAGAGATTTTACAAGATATTTCTAGATAATAGACTATTTATTGGGCTAACACTTGCAAGTCCAATATCAAAAACCAAAGCCCAAATCAAGTTTAGTTTTCAACAATCTCTTCATGTAATCCATTCTTATGATAGAGGAAAGAAAAGAGACGTTGGGAAAGGAGTAAAACTTGGAAAAGGAATCAATCAAGAGTGATTCATATTTGTCAAAATAAAAAAGATTATTCTAGTTAATTTTGGAAAAATAATATTCTACATATGAAAGGAAAATAGATATCGGGGAGGGTTTTTCTTAATATGAAAAGATTTTACCAAATTTAGAAATTTGAAAACATGAATGTAATTGAGGTTAAATAAAATTCTAGCATAATATAAATAACTACTAAATGACTACATAACAAAATAAATCAAAGTTATTTACGATAGATTAATAACTTATAAAATTTTCACATTTCAACATTTATAAATTAAAATAAAGGAAAAATACAAAAATGAGTAAAATAACAATAATATTTTTGTAAATTATGAATGCAAAATTTTTTTGGGTAAAATTAAAAATGATTAAGGTGGGTCAAAATTGGGTGTAAACATATCCTCTACATGTTGAGCCAAGCATGGTGGGAAGAAAGGCTAACAAGAGACGAAAAATGAATCGGATAATCATTCCTAACAAAGAATAGCATGCTCGGAACGAAGTGCTCCAAATCTGTAGATTTTAATTACTATTTGTTGTTTGTAAATATTTTTTTAATTTTTTTTAATATTGATATTGAACAAATATTGTTGTTGAATGCTTCACTTCTCAAGAAAGAAATTGGCAGTATTAATGTTGACAGTCGCTTCAACAATTGTTTAACATGCTAAAAATTTTCTCAACATATTACAATGACTTTAGCAATTGTTGTATACTTGCTGAGAAAAATTTCAATAAGGTAGACTCTTTTAGCAATTGTTAAAATTTTTATGAAATGTGTTAGCAAGTAAGTTGGCTGATTTACCAATTGTTGAAAAAAATTCTTAGCAAGTGAGTTATCTGATTTAGCAATTGCTAAGAAATATTTTCGTTAATAAACTCAAGTATAAGTACCATTATATGTATAAAATACTTTATTTATCAATTAATATAATTTATACAATTAATTAACAATCAAATTACTCTATTAAGGTTGATTACACGTTTAGTTACTTGATTTATTATCTGGTTTGAATAAATTACTATGTAATTGCACGAAATCGCCAATAAACTCAAGTCTAAGTACTAGTATACTTATAAATTATCTTGTTTATCTATTAAGATGATTTATATTATCAATGAATAATCAAATTTCTCAATTAAAGTTGATTACATATTCAATTACTTGATTGATTCTCTATTCTGAATAAATTACCATGTAATTAAATAAAATCGGCAATAAACTCAAATCTAAGTACCATTATACATATAAATTACTTTATTCATTAATTAATATAATTTATATAATCAAGTAACAATCAAATTTCTTGGTTTAGGTTGATTACGCGTTCAAGTACTTGACTGATTATCCGTTATGAATAAATTACTATGTAATTACATGAAATCACCAATAAACTCAAGTCTAAGTACTATAATACATATAAATTACTTTATTTATCAATTATTATGATTTATATAGTTATTAACAATTAAATTATTCAATAAATTACTAAAATATTTCTTAACAATTGTTTAACATGCTGAAAAGTTTTCTTAGCATGTCACAACAACTTCAACAGTTGTTGTATACTTACTGAGATAATTTCAACAAGGTAGACTTTTTAGTAATTGTTGGAATTGTTGAGAATATTCTTAGCAAGTGAGTTGAGAGATTTAGCAATTGTTGAGAAAATTCTTGAGCAAGTGAGTTGTCTGATGTAGCAATTGTTGAAATTGTTGAGAAATGTTTTAGTAAGTGAGTTGACTGATTTAGCAATTATTGAAATTGTTGAAAAAATTCTTAGCAAGTGAGTTATCTGATTTAACAATCGTTGAGAAATATTTTCACCAATGAACTCAATTATAAGTACTGTTATACACATAAATAACTTTATTTATCAACCAGTATGGTTTATATAATCAATTAATAGTCAAATTGCTTGATTAAAGTTGATTGCACGTCCAATTATTCGATTTGTCGTCAATTATAATTAAATTACTATTTCATTGCATGAAATCATCAATAAACTCAATCTAAGTACCATTATACTTATAAATTACTTTATTTATTAATTAATATAATTTATATAATCAATTAACAATCAAATTGCTCGATTAAGGTTGATTACGCGTTCAATTACTTGATTTCTTGTTTGTTATGAATAAATAATCATGTAAATGCACAAAATCGCCAATAAATTCAAGTCTATGTACCATTATACATATAAATGTTATTTATCAATTAATATGATTCATATAATCAATTAATAATCAATTGCTCGATTAAGGTTGATTACACGTTCAATTACTCAAATGATTGTTCACTATGAATAAATTACTATGTAATTGCACGAAATCACTAATAAACTCAGGTCTACGTATCATTATACATATAAATTACTTTATTTATCAATTACTATGATTTATATAATTAATTAACAATCAAATTGCTCGATTAAGATTGATTACACATTCAATTACTCGATTGATTGTCCATTATGAATAAATTACTATATAATTGCACGACATTGTCAATAAACTCAAGTCTAAGTACTATAATGCATATAAATTATTTTATTTATCAATTAATATGATTTATATAATGATTAATAATTAAAGTATTCAATAATTTGTCAAAACATTTTCCAACAATTGTTTAACATGCTGAAAGGTTTTCTCAGCATGTCACAACAACTTCAGCAATTGTTGTATACTTGTTGAGGTAATTTCAGCAAGTAAGATAGACCCTTTTAGCAATTTTTGAAATTGTTGAGAATATTCTTAGCAAGTGAGTTGACAGATTTAGCAATTGTTGAAAAATTTTTTAGTAAGTGAGTTGTCAAATTTATTAATTGTTGAGAAAATTCTTTAGTAAGTGAGTTATCTGACTTAGTAATTATTGAAATGGTTGAGAAATTTCTTAGCATATGAGATGTCTCATTTAGCAATTGTTGAGATTGTTGAGAAAATTCTTAGCATGTGAGTTGTCTGATTTAACAATTGTTGAGAAAATTATCTTAACAATTTCAACAATTGCTAAATCCAACAATATACTTACTAAGATTTTTCAGCAGTTGCTAATGCAATCTATCTACTTTTTAATTATTTTTTCAGCAAAAAAAGCAATTGTTGAAGAAGTCTCTACTATACTCTAATATTTTTTAACAACAGAATCATTTAATAAATAGGATGTTCAATACCATCTTTACAACATAACCATTAAAAAGAAGACATAAAAGAAATAGTCTGTCAATCCAAAATATACATTGAATATTTTCTAAAGTCATCAATAACTAACAAATAGGAATACTATGGTACCAAATCCTTTTCAATTATGCCTTCCATCCACTTGTGTTGTGCATCCTGTTAACTGTATGATCATTGATAAGTGTCATAGGAGTGCTGGTAATTAGGTGTTCAATATACCCAAGTGAATACGAACCACAAGCTGCAGTTGAATTATTTTTTGGAGCATCCTCCAACCTCTCAAAGTCCCATTCTATATTCAAGAGTTTCTCGGGCAAGTAATCAAACATTTTACTTTGCTTCAAGAATTTAAGAAATAACTCCACTATCAGCATCATGGCTGCCACGAAATTCTCATTGGAATAAACACCCCTATTGCAATCATATACATTAATCTTTTCCTCCTCGATGAGAATTTTACGTGTAATAAAATACTTTGATTCAAGATTTAAGATTATAAAAAGTCTTTTAGCACTATGCCATGTGACACCATCAGTAAATGGTTTTTCCGTTTGCAATAATCCAAATAATAATCATCAAACTCATATTGCTCAATCAGATCCCTAAAAGAGACAGTGTCCGATGTCTAACCCTTTGTGGCCAATGCTTCATATACATTCATGAAGTAATCACAAAAATCAAGATCAAAAGAATTATATCTCTTAAATCATAATGTTAGGGAAATTCAATATGCCTTTGATGTAATAAGCACAATATTTCATTTACATACTACAACAGTAAAAGAATTAACGAGACAACTTAAGATGATTATTCCATCTGCTGCAAAAACAATTGCTTCAAAAGAATACACAATTGTTGCAATAACAGGCAAAACTACTGCAGCAAGTGCTGCGTTTGCTGACACACTGTAATAATAAAATTAAATTACAAGTATTAAAACTTACCCGATCCTCCCACCACTTTTACATGTCGTTCATGATCTCAAAGTCTTCAAAATTAAATTCATGTATTGTATAGCCATTTTTACGTCAATCTAGTCTTTAAGTTTTTTTTTTTCTTGTATGAGTCACTCTTTGCATGCTTATAGATATTCACCGGTTCTCGCTCGATTGTTGTCACCTCAATTGAAGGAGACCTAGCAGCCCTTCTTCTTCTTTTTTCTCTAGCACTCTCAAGTGCCTTTGAAATTTGTCTTTTCATCCGTTTGTTAGCCGATGTATAAGGACTTAAAATATTTATAGATGACCTAACACCTCTCTTGTTGATAAAGCTCTTGAGAGTTTTCTCCAGAGACTCAATTCTCTCAAGTATCTCTTTTGAATTTGTGCCGCATGTATCGCATTTACATGCATAAAGAGGCATAGACATCTGAGGAGTATCATCATCGGCTGTATAAAACCTGTGTCCTATGATTGAAGTTGTTGGATTTACTCCAACATTCTCACTGGTGGGAGAAAATCCTCTAGAACCACCGAAAGCACTTGGAACAAAAGGAGAAAATCTATGTCCTCTACCAGCACCATTGCCAATTAAGTGCCCTTGCTCTTTTCTCACCATGAATATCAATGGCTATTAAAGTATCTATTTTAATGGCCATGCAACCATCCAAATCTTTCTCCAGTATTCAATTTTCTCATCCTTAGTTAAATCAAATGGTACAAATTCAATAAGAAATTTCATCTCCGTCTAACTAGTTGTAAGCACTAACCATGAATAAAAAATCTACACATATGAAGAAAAATTAAACTATAATTAGATAAAATAAATTCAACAATAATATTTAGTAATTGTTGAAATATTTGCAATCAACACTGCAATCAACTGCAACTTTCACAATATATTTTAGCAGTTAGATTCAACAACTGTTGAAATATTTGCAGCAACTGTTGCAAATAAATACAGTTGTCATAATATATTTCAATAGTCAGCTAGCATTTGTTGAGATGTTGCTGCAACTGCTAAAATATTTAGCAACAACTATTGATATTGTTGTAGCAGTTGTTGAAAATAAAGCCAATTATCATAGTGTATTTCAGAAGTCAGCTAGCATTTGTTGAGAGGTTGTTATAGCTGTTGAAATATTTAAAAGCAATTGTTGAGGTATTAACAACAATTGTTGTAAACAATTTCAACTTGTAATCTTTTAGCAATCACATGTACTGATTATTTAGTAGCTATTGAGTAATTAAGCAACAATTGCTAAAAAATCACAATATCTTCTACAAAGAACTACAACAACTAACTAAAATAATTAGTCAATTGATGAGGTTTACTGAATCTTCAAGGGGGTGAAACAACTTATGAGCATTGATAGAATGATCATTGACTGCTAACATCCATCTATTGAGTCGTGAGGAGGTTATTAAAGCTAGAACCATCTTTAATTTCTTTTGGAGATGGGGAATGGCCTCAAATGCTCAACACTACATAAGATAATGACATAGATAGAAATATGATCAAAATTATGAGCGAATGGACCCCATTTGTTTTTAAAAAAAGATAAAATGTATCATGAATGCCCATGGAAAATCATAAAGAGTAGTGGTCTTTCTGTCTTTTTCTTTGTCCATAACCTTCAACAATTAGTCAACTGTCATCTTATAGCATTCACGATCTCATGGACTGGCACAAAAGGCCTTTCTGTTGGCTAAAAGCAACACTATGTCAGCTAGGATCTTTGTGTTTAGATCTTTCCCTAGAAAAATGCAATGTACAAAATAAATCAAGCACAGAGATTTTTTGACATCTTTTGAAGTTAAATCACATAGGAGAAGCTCCATCAGTTCATCCTTCTTAAAGGTTCTTCTTGTCGTCTGAATAATTTCTTGTCATCCTTCCTTAACCTTAGATGATGATATTATAGAATCAATACCTTCTTCGTTATGACAATTCAAACCAATCATAATGGCAAATTCTTTCATGCCAAAATGGACAGATATGCCATAAAATATTATCCAAATTTCTTGTGTACAACGCTCAAAATTCGACAATGGAGAAGTTCGTACACCAATTTTATTTGAAACTGCGGAGTTATCTTCTCAGGTATCTCCAAATAGCTGGCAAATGTTGTAGTTCTAAAATATTTTTCCAAGTTTTATGACTTTAGCTTTGCTCTAAAATCAGTATAATTTTTTGCACATGACTTTAAAGTAATAGAACCAGTCAAATGTAGATATTTATCCATCATAGTCTCAAAGTTTAAATCAAAATATCTGACAGTCTTAGTTGAGGTGTCATCACCTGAAGGTCTAGCTGGAGAGGACTCAACAAAATCAGTCTTCTCCTCTTGAACAGATTGATCATGTCAGAATTTTGTTCTTTGTTCAAAATCAATTCTTTCATCCTCTTCAGCATCATTCTCTGTATCATTACCATCATTTAGTGAAAAAACATCTTTTTCGTCTTCTTTTCCTCCTCTTTCTTCTACATTATCTCCTCTCCCTCTTTTCTCTACATTATCTCCTTCCCTTCCTTCTTCTGTAACATCTCTTCCTCTTTCTTCTATGTTATCTCCTCATCCTACTTCATTCATAGCATCATCTCCTCCTTTTTCTTCTTCTTCTTGACATCCTGTCTATATGTTTTCTTGACTTTTTTTATGTTGTTTCGCTTTCAAAAATAATACTAGCATATTCAGCAAGTGCTGACAGTTTGCTGGTACAATTTTTTTAGGCTTCTTCTGCTTCTATTTGCCTCTGTGTCAACTCTCTCTCTTTTAGATCTTCTACCTGCTGGGGCTCCAGTAATAGGGACATCTTTATCTCCAATAGCTGGGGCTCCAGTAACATCTCCATCTCCATTTACTAGAGCTTCTGTAGTTGTCTTTCTTTTTTTGGGGGTCATTTATCCATATCACATGATATAAAATAAGAAGCCATCAATTAACATTCAAAACAAATAGAAAAAAAAATTAAAGCAAATGATCAAATAAGTAAATAAAATGATTTTCTTTAAAAAAAATAATTCATTGAGTTGCTAAAGCAACATCAACAATTGTTAACACATTTTATTGTTGAACTAATTTTAGCAATTATAGTTTAGTAGTTATTTTTAGTAATTGTTGAACTAGATTTAGCAATTGTTGTACCCGTACTGCACTAGTTTCAACAATTGTCGGACTAGTTTTAGCAGTTGTTATACCAATTACTGCACTAGTTTCAACAATTGCTGTATGAGTTTTAGCAGTTGTTGCACTAATTTTAAAAAAATTTCAACTATTCATAGGACATATGTGCAATTCAATAACATATATGCTTAAGTTCTGTAACAACAATATATTCTTAAGCACAACAACCTATCCCCTAAGAAACGATCAAAATAATAACAACAAAACAACGAAATACACACACACATATTTATTATTTACAAAAATAAAATATATAAAAACTCATAAACCATACCAGGGCAACAAAATAGCTAAATATGTAAATATTCATAACAATGTATCATACCGAGGTAACAAAATAATGAAATTTGTAAAATTCATAACAATACCATACCAGGGCAATAAGTACGCTGTTGGAGTGCTTATTAGGACATGCAAAAATGAAATATATCATCCTCTTTTATTTCTTAACCTATATCACTATTTTTACTTCAACAAAAACATAAAACCTTAATATCCATGCCTTCTTCTTTTTTTAAAACTTAAAACAACATTTTCGTTTCAAAAACGCAAAAATCCTAACGAAACGAAAAAAGAAGTTGTTTTTACCATTTACAAAAAAGGTGACGACAAATAAGAAGAAGAGGGTGAATCGAGAAGTAAAATTAAAAAAAAATTATTATGAGTTACTTTCGAGTTGTTGTAGAGTTGCTATGGAGTTGCTGCGTCGTTTCTTGAGAGAAATTTTGAAAAGAGAAGGTGTATTGAAGAAGTTGAAGCAAAAAGTAACTGACAAGTACAATTGAAATGATTTTAACCTTTTCAAATATTACCCGCCTAGTTAGTATTTCGAAATGACTTTTTTACCCCACCTTTTGTGATATGTTGTATTTTTTAAAAGTTTAAAAAGTTTTAAAATCACACTTCAAACCCCATTTTACTTAATCCCCTAATTAATAGAAGATTTGACTTGGCCTTGGTCAACATATCACCTTTATTTGATTATAGAATTTTTTGTCACCCCTCTCTCAAATTTCTCTAATAGCAACAAAAAAAAAAAATATAATCACTTATGTAGGCATCATAAACCCACCAAAATTTGATAAATATATCATAAAAAAGAATGTTAAGATCCCAGTAATTAGAAGAGCAACCCAACAATCCAAAAAACAACTAAGAAGAAGCACTGCAAAATAAAACTATCATATATAATGAACTGGTAAATGATCCTATCAATATAGACTCCTTTTTTTTTTTTTTTTTTTTTTTTAATACAAGGCAATACTAGTGGCATAAGTTATTTCTTATAATATTCAAAAAATAATTGGAGTACCGTTGGTCAATTAACCTCAAAAATAAAAATAATTGTTCGACAATCTCTTATGTGCTTTTGGCAGACTTGTTTACATAATACTAATCTTGTTTCATGAGAAAAATGTACATGCATAATCGCATTAATTAAGTAAGTTTCAAATGTTACTAATATACAAGAATATCTTTGACACTGCAAATATTGTAAGCTACTAATTTAATTAAATAATACATTTACTTTCAACTCATGCACGTATGCTACATTTCATCCATTTAAACAGATTACTTTCAATATAATTTCCATCTTGACATAATTATCATAGATAATAACATGCATAAAACTAAGTAAAATTCAACAATAATACAAAATTCAAGTCATAATTTGTCTCAACTAAATTTCAATCTCAAATTCAATAACAACAATTCAATTCTTCCACTACTATAAATCTAATATTTTATTCACCCCATATCATACTTTATATAATAAGTTACTAGACAGTAGTTGGTGATCATTCATGCAATTGGATGGAAATCAAGAAGAGCCATACAATTCATTTTCTTGGAATTTGATGAAAAAGTGAGCAATTCGTTGGGTTCCATGGGTGAAAGGAACGTATGGATGAATATCCATATATATTGAGTAATTTTCTTAAGAAAAATAAAAAATCAATGGAGGAATTGACTTGATGTTCAATAGACTCTTGCTTGAAGAAGAAGAAAACCTTGGGAGGATTTTCTAGAGAGAAATTTTTTGAAGATTGAAATTTATTGGAGATTGAACTTATTGATACTTCTAGAGATTTTTGTCACTATATAATCGATTTTCTTGAAAGTAATACTAATTTTAGATATTTTTATTTGAGCACTACTTTGATTGTGTTAATAGACCAGTGATCGGTAACCTTACTTGGTTGATTGTGTTACTTTGAGTGATTGTGCTTATAGTGTAACGGCCCCCAGTTTAGGAGCTTGTGAGTGCAGAAAAGTTGGCCTGAAAATGACCTGGAGTTATTGTATGAGGTTATAGGTCAATCCTTAAACATGAAACTTCAGGAAGAGGAAAAGTTTTCAAGTGTGGGTTGATGGCCTGCAGAAGTGATTATGGACCATAGATAGATTGGTAGGTGGAGGGATTGACTTGAAGGGAAACGGAGTTTTCAGGAAGGTGATCCACTATGTAACTAGCACGACACATAGAAGCATGTACTATCGGTAGAATCCCTTCATGAATGGGGTCCAAGAGAATGAAAAAAAAGGCTAAGTGTGGAAGTACTCTATAAGTCTAACCATGACCTATAAGAAGTTACATAGGTCATAGGATGGTTTCATGATTTTGAGTCCAGCAAAATTAGTTTCAGGGATTTCAGAAAAGTTACCAGATGAACAGGACTTACGACACGTGGTTTGACCTACAACCTGTAAACAGGATTTCGTAGGGTCAATTCGATAATTTTAATAAGGGACAGTTTGGTCAATTTCATCATTTCTATTCCTAAAATATGTCATTTTTAGGGCAACAGGGACCCAAAAACCAGCCTTAAAACCCTAAGACATTGTTCTTCCTTTCATTCTTTTAATTCTAAATTTTCTCTAAGGCAAAAACTCTATCTAGAAAAGGGAAAGCAAGTTAGGATTTTCAAGACTCATTTCAAGGGCTTCAACTTCATTCTACTAAGATTTCTAAGATATGTGAATTGATTTAGAGGTACCTTTCCACCCATAAAACTTCCTTTTAAGTATTTTACCTTTTCTTTAAATTTCTTTAGGATATTATGCATATTTATGATGATTTCATGATATTTTATGTTATTAAAGGCTATTCATGATATCCTATGATATTTTACCAAGTATATGCATGTTTTGAGCTATTGATGATGACCCCAATGATGAGTTTTGATAATGTTGCAGTGTGGGCATTTTCGTTGGTCCTTAAAAGAGTTTCCTCATGTCTCATGTGATTTATGATTGTTCCATTGACAAAGCCTAGCCCACCTAGTTTTCAAGTACAGTTTTTCATGACTTATGATGATTATGACATTGAAGTTAAGTTTTAAAATAATGATTTGTCAAAGATATAAGCATGTTAACAATTTCCCTAAAGATGTTTAAGAAAGGTCCCAAAGATGAAAGAACAATTCTCACTTGGTGGTTCCCAAAGTTTGAAACACTCCTACAATTTCTACTTATGATTCTAAGTTATATTTTAAAGATTCCATAGGATGACTTAGACCGAGTGGACTTGGGATTGGTTTCATTCCATTAGCTGAGGTATGACTTATTAAAGCTAAATCTCAAAGTCCCTAAATATGTGCCACCATAGGAGCCCTTGTAGGCTAGGCCAGTGGTTTCACGTAGGCCATTTATGTTATTAAGATGCAAGTGAAGTCGACAGAGTTCCACCCGACAAGTGGTCTCCTCGTATCAACGTAGGGGGTTATGTTGGATTTCGTGTAGTAGATCACATGGTCTCATATGTCCGTTAAAATATACTCCTACAAGTTTATGATCCTATGATATGTTTCCAGTACATGTGCTTTCTCATGAATTGACTCTTATTCATATTAAGCTACATTCCTTATGCTTGCTTAAGCTCACTTTATATATATATATCATCTCATACGTACTTATATGTTATTTTATATTTGTGAATGATGATATTACAATTTCATACATGCATTGCATCTCACATACCTAGTATATTTTACCATAGAAACACATATTTTTCCTGCATGATTTAACCATGTAGGGACAAGCATTCCTCTATCGGCTCGTGGCTAGTATTCAGTATTTAAGACTAGCACTTTTATTTATGGCGAGCCCTTAGTTTGGGAGTCTACCATCTTATTTTCTACCTTGTATTTATCTTCGAGATGATGTATTTATGGCCCTTTCAAGGAATTTACTTTCTATGTTACACAATTATGGAGTCTTTTCTATTTGATGGAGACCACCTCTATTGTTTTCGTCCATTGATGTATTAGTTGGTATACTTATGGACAAAGTGTGTTAGTTATTCTTATTGCTTTTTAATGCTATCTCGTTGCTTTAAAAAGGCCTATAGCCCTTTTCCCTTATTTCCGCAAACATTTTAAGTGGTTATGCTTATGAATGCTTAAGATG
Organism: Solanum clarkiae; assembly: GCA_011800125.2. Taxonomy (NCBI): domain Eukaryota; kingdom Viridiplantae; phylum Streptophyta; class Magnoliopsida; order Solanales; family Solanaceae; genus Solanum; species Solanum clarkiae. The sequence goes on from JAABOM020093379.1 coordinate 12,761, forward strand.
GCTTGGGTAAGGTACTTACCAGTAACTCATTCTTTGTGTGATGACTAGGCTCCTAGGTGGGGTGTTTGGTATTATAGTACGAGGTTTTAAGATGTTCCCCAGATGTCCATTCTTACCCCATAGCATAAAGTCTTATTCAAGGTTGTGAAGCACACCACTATCTTGAGTGAGAGGGTATGAGATGGTTTAGGAAAGTCTTCCCTTATTTTTTATTCATGTCGTGCCTTAAAGCTGAATAAGGTTTTCCATTAACTAGCGGTGGCCCTTTTGCTTATCTTTAGATTATGCCGCCACAAAGAGCTCCCCATAAATGAGGCTCTCCCAAAAAACAAGTTCCTCCACTCCAATATACAATGGAGTGTCTCACACAGAGTTTTGAGCCCCCTTTACTTTGTTGGCCTAAGCATTGGCTAATCAAGCCATTCGGGAGATAATTGTTCCTCTCCAAGTGCCTGCTCTGGCTGCTAAAGTGCGTGACTTCATGCGGATGAACTCGTAGGAATTTCTTGGGTCTAAGATAGAGGAGGATCCCATTAACTTTATTGAAGAAGCCAATCAAGTAGTTGCGGTGATGGGCATTCCATCGGAGGAGAAAGGTGAGTTGGTGGCATACCAACTCAAAGGGGTGGCCAAGATTTGGTATGAACAATGGGCAGAGGAGAGGGGCCAAGAAGCGAGTCCTATCGGTTGGGAAGAGTTCATGTGTGCCTTCTTGGACAAATTCTTTCCAGTTGAGCTTAGGGAGGCAAAGGCCCAAGAGTTTATCAATCTTAAGCAAGGGACCATGAGTGTGAGAAAATACGCCTCAAATTCTCAAAGCTATCAAAGTATGTTCCCTTTATGGTCGTGAATCTAAGGGCTTGCATAAGCAAGTTCATCTCCGGCATCTCCGATTTGGTCTCCAAGGAATGTAAGATAGCCATGCTAGTCAAGGATATGGACGTCTCCCATTTGATGATGTATGCGGAGAAAATTGAAGAGTAGAAGCTTCGAGAGAGGGCAAGGGAGTCCAAGAGGGCTCGAGTTAATGGTGGGAGCTATTTTTACCAAAGGAGTGGTGGTCACAAGTTTCAAGGTGGCCAAAGGCAAGGTGGACAAGGATCCACCAATACTCCTCCTTCTCGAACTACAAAGGACAAGGGGGTTACTTCTAAGCCCCAAAGCCCAAGTTGCCTCAAGTGCGGAGGACTCCATAAGGGAGAATGTCTAGCCGAGTCTAATGCTTGCTTCAAATATGGGAAAACAACCATCATACTAGCGGTTGTAGGAGTGGTGGCACAAGGCCCAAAGGAAAGATAGGAAAGCTTAAGGTGCCCAAAGTACCAACTGATTCTATGCTCTTCATGGTCGCTAAGAGGTTGAAGAGGCTCTGAATGTTGTCACCAATATGTTAAGAGTTTTGATTATGATGCATATGCACTTTTTGATCCGAGAGAAAATTTGTCATTTGTAATCCTATTCCTTGCTAATAAGTTCTATACATGTCCCAAATTCCTCCATGAGCCCTATGAGGTAAGTAACCCCGTGGGAGAGTCCATTATAACCCAAAGAGTCTACCGAAGTTTTCCTATCTCCATCTTGCATAAAGTGGTTTCTTGTCACTTAGTTGAGCTTTCTATAGTAGACTTTGATGTGATTCTTGGAATGGATTGGTTGCATGCTTCCTATGCTTCTTTTGATTGTAAACCTATAGGATTAAGTTCCAATTCCCAAATAAGTCAATTCTTGAGTACGAGGGTAGTAACTCTTCATGTAGGAGTCAATTCATTTCCTTATTAAAATCCCATTAAATGATTTCCATTGGGTGCATCTATCATTTATTAAGAGTCATTGATGTCACTTCTAAAGTTCCTTCAATTGAGTCGGTTCCCCTAGTAAATGAGTTTCTCAATGTCTTTTTGGATGAGTTACCAGTTGTTCCTCTCCTGAAAGAGAAATAGAATTTGGTATAGATCTCCTGCCTGATACTCAACCTACCTCAATATCTCCATATAGAATTGCTCCCATGGAGCTGAGGGAGCTAAAAGAGCAATTGAGGGATTTGTTGGAAAAGGGTTTTATTAGACCTAGCGTGTAATGAACCCCAGTTTAGGAGCTTTGAGTACAGAAAAGTTAGCCCGTAGGTTCCATTCTTAACATAGAACTTTGGGAAGGGGAAAAGTTTCCAAGTATGGGGTAAACCACGGACCAAGTGACGGCATTTAGAAAGTCATATGGTCTGTAGGTAGGGTCTTGACTGAAACTATCAGACATGAAGGAAATTTGGAGATTTCTGAAGGATGACCTATATGTTATGAGACGGTCCGCAAAATAGGATACGACCTGTAAGGTTCTTTGTGGAATAAGGCCAAGGCTAAGGTGAAAAATGACTAAGTGTGGGAGGATTCTACGGATCCAACCACAAGCCGTAAGAGCTTATACAACCCGTAACAAGGATTTGTAACTTTGGGTCCAGCAAAGTTGGTTTTCAGGAATTTTAGATGTGTTATCAAACAAGAGGGACTTACGACCCATAATCAGAGTTTCGTAGGTTGAATCTGACAGTTTTAACGAGAGGCCATTTTATCATTTTCGTCCTTTCTATTCCTAAATTTTATGGCAACATAAGGAGTAAAAAAGACATATTGGCACAGCTGTCAAGCAAAGCATATACATCATGATCAAAGACTTTTAACATATCGGTAACCACATCGGGAGCCTCATCAACTTCTTGCCTAGCATGTAGAGCATAAAATCGATTACCATATGGCCCACCACCTTAAGCTTGGGCACCTTGTTGCACTTGTCCTCTTTGAGATACTTGACTTTGGGGAAGCCCTTCCTTACCTTTATTAGCAACATTGGGACACTCAGGAATCTTGTGTCCCATCTTTCCACAACCAAAGCAACTATTGGTTCCGTTCGAACATTCACCCGCATGATTCTTTCCACACTTAGGGCACTTAGGAGGAATAGCACCACCTTTCCTAACATCACTTTGAGCCTAAATATTGGCCCATTTCTCCTTTTCAGACCTTTGAGGAGCACCATTTGAGGACCCTTGGCCTTATTGGAATCAATCGACCACCGAATTTACCATAAGAGAAACCACCATCATAACAAGCTTTCTTGGACTCACTTGACCTTATCTTTTGCAACTTCTCACTCTTCACTTGTTTTTCATATGTCATTAGTCTAGAGATATCCATTTCTTTGTTGAGCATGGAGGTCTTACATTCCATCTTAACCAAATTGGACACCCCAAAGTGAACTTGTTCATACGGGCCTTAGAGTCGGCCACCAAGGAAGGAAAAAATTTGGACAACATGGTAAACTTGAGGGTAATACTCCCTCACACTCATCTCACCTTATTTCATGTTCATGAATTCCATTACCTTAGCCTCCCTTAGCTCAAGAGGGAAGATACGATCAAGGAAAGCAGCCCTAAACATCTCCCAATCAATGGCACCTTCTTTAACTCTCTCGAACTTCCATTGAGTGAACCAAACATGAGTCACTCCCTTAAGTTGATAAGCCACCAATTTGGATTTCTCCTCTAAAAGACACCTCTGTGATCTCAACTACCTTACACACCTCATCAATAAAACTTTTGCAGATCCTCATGTATCTTCGAACCATGAAACTCTGGGGGAATCATGCTAGTAAAATCTCTTATCCTCAAGGCCAAAGTAGGAGTCTTTGGAGAAGCAAGAGTTTGAGGCAGCAGTGATTGTCACAACCCAAAATTGATCGCAACTAAAGAAGAATAAAACAAAGCGGAATCAACTAATATAACACAATAAATCTCCCAAAACTTGGAGTAATGAGTACAAGAGCATCTAAAATAGTACTGAAGGGTAAATACAACTGTATCAACATATGATATAAAGCAGTCTCATAGGATTAAATCTGATACATAGTTGGAAATGAAATAATAAAGAAAATCCCAAAGACCCATGACAAGTCGAAGCTTGAGCCTGACCGAAAAGATCTGGATGAATGCAGTGAAGATCAACTAGAATGAATCAGGCGGACCCCTGTGCTCGATCTGCAGGGATGAAATAGAGTAAGGGTGAGTACACCAAAATGTTCCCAGTAGGTTCAATCGACTGGGTAAGAGAAATCAAAGCAAGTATACCATATTGAAGAATCCTATCACCTGCATCAAATGGGTTAGTATAGAATACAATAAAATCACGAATGGTGGCTAATATAGATGGTGAACTAATTCAATGATGCAACGCAATGTTGTGCATGAATGCAATGGTGTCGTAGACCATGTATGAGGTGAAAGCACGATCATCACGGGGCTGATATACACATCTATTGATGAGAAGCTACAAGATAGGACCCGAGGGTGTCGCAAACCATGTACTCAAATATATAATAAGGCGTCATAGGCTATAATCAAAAGTATCTTGAGGCGTTTCGAGCCTAAAAAATGGGGTGTCTTAAGGTATCGCAGGCCATAACCACTGTCTCAACATGGATCATAATATCTTAAATGATGTAAATTTATTGAGATGTGAGCATGACAATGCATCTAATCATGTATCAAATGTGTACATACCAATGCAATGAGTCATATGTAACAAGTGTGCATATCAATGCAACCCAATCAGAATTAAGACCCTTGCGTACCAATGCACCCAGTCTAGTATAAGATATGTGCATAACAATGCAACTAATCAAATAAGAGATACGTGCATACCAATGCAACTGATCTAGTCAATGTAAGAATATGCATACCAATACAGTTGTTCAAGTAAAAGACACGTTCATACCAATGCAACTGATCTAGTAAGAGATACATGCATACTAATGCAACTAGTGAAATAAGATAGGCGTAACAACCATTATATCAAGCTGGCTATACATATATGCCAATCATTATCACTGGGCCATCATTACCTCATGTTATTGCTAACTCATTAATAATCAAAATATCAATGGAACAGGCTCCACAAGAACCCCAAATATGCTCAAAATTCTCAAATTCACCATATTCAACATCAATTAGCTATAACACTATCTAGAAGTTATCTCAAGTATCATTTTATCTTAATGATATCCAAATTATCTCAAATCTCATGATTCCATCTCTATTCATCAATAGGATTGTCATTTATTGTTGATATCACATTAACATCAATTCCAATCATATAAAGTCATAGTCTCATAATGCAATCTACATCTTACGATTATCACATAAGCATGCCCAGTAACTCAAATCCAGTCCCAAAAAGGTTAGCCGAACATTCCTCGATACCAAAACCACAGTCGGATAAGCTTTCAATCAACTAAAGACTCCAAACGATCTTCGAACCAATATCAAAAATAGACACTATGCATAAGAAGTGCATTTTGATACCCATGTTAGAATAAATTAGGATTAGAGGCAAAATAGTCAAAATTAGGCTAAAATTCAAAATTCTTGAATTTGAAAATTGACTTTAAAATCAAGTCCTACATGAAAAATGGAGTTCGTGAGTGAAAATCCCATAAAAATTGAGTGAGACATCCTCATTTAAACTTTCAAAATCATACATTAAAAATCTCCAATTTCGGACATTCAAAATCATGAAATTCAAGACAAAATCAAGATAAAGTTCATAGAAAATGATCAAAATTGTTTGGAAACACTTACGCAAGTTAAATCTTCAAAAACCTCTTCTAAAAATCACCCAAAAATTTTAGACCTCATGAAATATGGTTAAAATGATGTTTGATGAGTTTAAAATTGTCCAAGAATAAAATTACTCGACAATCACGGATGAGGTTCTGCAAATGCAGAGGCGAGGACAAAAAGACCTCCACAATCATAGATCCCAACCCGCGAATGCAGAGTGTTAGCAAGAGAGGGGGAATAATATTTTCCCATTCCGCAAATGTGGAACCTTGCCTGCGAATGCGGAGCTCATCAATAGCCAGACCTCCCTGAACACGTAGAAGAAAAGTATAAAATAACAACATTCAGATTTGACCTTCGACCAACACTTTATCATGAATCATGTACAATCTGGAATCCTCAAACTGATGAACACATATCTGGTCAAGCAAGGAAGATCTTACCTCAACAAAGGCCAATATACTCTAGGAGGAGAAATATCTAATTGAACCATTTGTCTGGCAAGCGACTGAACCTCTAAGGATAAGGGCCACTCCTCAACCCTTAAGAATGCCAAACTCCTCATACTAGTAGCCTTCTGGCTCGAAGCATCTGCCACCACATTGCCTTCCTGGGGTGATATAGAATAGAGATATCATAGTCCTTAACCAACTCCAACCACCTACACTGTCTCATGTTCAAATTAAGCTGAGAAAAAAATGTATCATGAGACTTTGGTGATCAGTAAAGATCTCACAATGCACCCCATAAAGATAATGTCACCATAACTTCAATACAAATTTGATACCATTAATAACTTGACAACAAACTTTTCATGACTCAAAATCCAATCACAATCAAAGAAAAATAAAACAAAGTTGAAGAAACTAATATAACACAATAAATCTCCCAAAAGCTTGGAGTCATGAGTGCAAGAGCATCTAAAATAATACTGAAGAGTAAGAACAAATGTCTCAACATATGATACAAAATTATCTCATAGGATAATATCTAGTACAAACTCAGAAATAAAATTATAAAGAATATCCCAAAGATTCACGGCGACTCGAAGTCTGAGAATAACCAAAAGGATCTAGATGAATGAAGCGAAGATCAACTAGAGTGAATCAGTTACCCTGTGTGGACCCCTGTTCTCGACCTGAAGGGATGAAGTAGAGTAGGGGTGAATACACCAAAATGTACCAGTAGGTTCAATCAACTAGGTAAGACAAACCAAAGCAAGTATGGAATAACGAAGAATCTTATCGCCTGCATCAAAAGGGTTAGTACATAATATAATAAAATCATAAGTAATGGCTAATACAGATGGTGAACCAATCCAATAAAGTAATGCAATGGCATCGTATGCCATGTATGAAGTGAAATCACGACTATCGCAGGGTCGATGTACATATCTATTGAGCCAAAGCTATAATATAGAATTGTGGGCATTGCAGGCCATGCACTCAAATATATAATAAGGCATAGCAGGCCATAATCAGAAGTATTTCGAGGCATCATGGGCCTCATAATAGGGTGTCTCAAGGAGTCGTAGGCCACAACCACTGTATTAACATGGATTATAATGTCTCGAACGATACAAATGTAATAAGATGTGAGCATGATAGTGCATCCAATCATGTATCAAATGTGTGCATACCAATGCGATTAGTCATATGTAACACATGTGCATATCAATGCAACCAAATCAGAATTAAGATTGGTGCATAACAATGCACCAGTCCAGTATAAGATATGTGCATAAGAATGCAACTAATCAAATAAGAGATACGTTCATACCAATGCAACTAATCTAGTCAATATAAGGAATATGCATAACAATACAGTTGATCAAGTAAGAGACAAGTTTATACCAATGCAACTGATCTAGTAAGAGATACATGCGTACCAATGCAACTAGACAAATAAGATAGATGCAACAACCATTATATTAAACGGGCTATACCATGTATGCCAATCATTATCACTGGGCCATCATTACCTTATGTCATTGCTAACTCATCAATAATCAAGATGTCAATGGGACAGGCTCCACAAGAACCCCAACTAGGCTCAAAATTCTCAAAATTCATCACATTCATCATAAATTAGCCAAATACTATCTAGAAGTTATCCCAAGTCTCATCTCGTCTTAATGATATCCAAATTATCTCAAATCTCATGATTCCATCTCAATTCATCAATTGGATTGCCATTTACTCAATTTTCAGCATAACAGGTAACATATTCACCTCATTCCAATCATATCAAGTCATAGTATCATAATTTAATCTACATCTCACAATTACCGCATAAACATACTCAATAACTCAAATCGGGTCCCAAAAAGGTTAGCCAAACCTACCTCGAAATCAAAATCAGACTAAAATAAGCTTTCAATCAACTCAATCGTCCAAATGATCCTCAGACCGATCAACCACTATCAAAAATATATACTATGCATCAAGAGGTGTATTTTGATACTCATATTGGCATAAATTAGACTTAGGGGCAAAATTGTCAAAATTAGAGCTAAATTCAAAATTTTCAAATCTAAAATTTTACTTTAAAATCAGGTTCTACACAAAAAATGGAATTTATGGGTGAAAATCCTATAAAAATCGAGTTCAAATTGAGTGAGAAATCCTCATTTAATGGTTCAAAAATCAAACACCAAAAATTTCCAAATTTAGACATTCAAAATACTGAAACTCAAGATAAAATCGAGATGAAACTCATGGAAAATGATCAAAATAGTGTTGGAAACACTTATTCAAGTCAAATATTCGAAAACCTTTTCTAAAAATTGCCCAAAAACTTGGAGTTCGTGAAAAAGGTTTAAAATGGTGTTTCACAAGTTTAAGGTTATCCAGCTATAAAAATTACTCCGCAATTATGAATGGGGTTCTGTAAGTGTAGAGGATATAAACAAAAAGACTTTCGTGATTGTAGAGCCCAACCCGCAATTGCGGAATGTTAACAAGAGAGGGGGAAATCACACACGCTCACTTCGTGAACGCGAAACCTTGTATGCGAATACAAAGCTCATCAATAGCCAGACCTCCGCGAACGTAGAGGCTTCTCAGTGAACGCAGAGAAGAAAAGTACTAGCCCCAGAAACTCCTTTGCATCAACAACATCAACCAACAACAAAATTCGAAATTGGCATTCGGAACTCATCCAAAATTAGAATTTCACAAATCAAATATGTCTCCATAGCAGAGATGACGATCCAAACTCAACAGAATAATCAGAACTAGATTCTGAGGTCTCTACGACATATTTGCCAATGTAAATCAATTAAACTAGTTTAAAACTCAAAATACCAAAACTATCCTCGACAACTACAAACACTATGATGAGACTATTTCTACCATTAATTCACCATTTGAAACTGTTAGAACTGTCAAAATTTCGATCCGAGCATCGGAACTCTGAATGTTGACCAAAGTGAAACTTTGATTCCAAAAATAACTAAAAATACAAATTTAGGCCTAAAAACTTTATTTTAACTCCAAATTCAGTTCTGTAACAAAGTTCCTAATGCCTCAAAAATGTTCTTTGTAAATGCCCATAATCATAATTTCTATATATATCTCAAAATCCATGCATAGTATTAAAAATTCGACTTCATATTCATGGTCAGGGGGCAAAATTGGGTGGGAAATAAATACAACCTCGATTTTAGAGGACCTGTAGCTAAATAATTTTCATAAAATTACCAGGGGCGTGGATCAGTGTTAGTTTTTCCTGAAAATTCTATTTCGGCTTAAAGGCCTTGGGGTCGTAGCCTCACGCCTACATATGCATAAAAACCACTATACTTAGCCATTTTTCAACTCTATATCACTCAAGACCCTCTCCAAACCCTTTCTAATGCTTAATCAAATATTTTATCTAAATTCAAGTGTCTCAAGCATAATTCTGGATCTCAAGAACTCCATTCAAGCTTCAAGTCTCTTTCAAGACTACATCAAGAAAACTCAAGTTTGAGGTGTGTGAGTTTCATCCATTGGGTCCTTTAACCCATGGAGCCCAATCTCCTTTTTTTTATGAAAAGTGCATGTTTCCAAGTTGTATCTTCTATGGGTATCTTTTATTATGGATTTTGATTACAAATTGTGTTGGGGTTTTATGAAATATTGATTGAATATGCATGTTTATCTATTTCAAGCTTAAATTATGAAGTGGTTTTTCCTATTGACATTATGCATGTTTTGAGCTATGAAATTATGATCTATTATGAGATTTGATGATTGATTTCAAGGTATCTTACACAAGGATTTTACTATATGTTGGTGGGTGGATTTACATTGAGTTTTCTCATGTTATTTCACTCTTGAATTACATGATTTGGAACTAGCATTATACACCCACCAAGTGTTTGATAAAATGCCTTGACAAGGATTCTTAAGTTGCTGATGGTTTATTATGTGGTTTATAAGTCCAGTGACTTTATGATGATTAAGGGATTGTATGTATGTATATATTGAATTTATGAAAAGTATGTATAGTGTTACGAGTTGAACATACCTTGTCGGGGGGAGGGGGGGTGACATAGCCATACTACCATGTTGAAGGGCAGATATCTTAACCATCTTGTTGGGGGGTGACATGCTCATACTACCATGTTGAGAGGTAGATACCTTGACCACCTTATCGGGGAGTGACATGCCCGTACTACCATGTTAAGGGGTAGATACCTTGACCACTTTGTCGGGAGCGGGGGGAGGGGGTGACATGCCCGTACTACCATGTTGAGGGGTAGATACATTGACCACTTTATCGGGGGGTGACATGCCCGTACTACCATGTTGAGGGGTAGATACCTCGACCAACTCACCGAGGGGGTGACATGCCACAGATTCCAAGTAGTAGTTGCTTGGTCTATGATTATGGTCTCTTCCCACACATGTAATCTATATTTGCAAGTTATATGATTTACAAACATGTGTTACTTCAAGCATTAATCATTCATGCCATATTGATATTATACTTATCCGTTACTTACGACTTTGCATTTTGACTATGTTGCCTTATATATCTTTTTGCATTGCATCCTACATACTTAGTACATTCAAACTTAATAATGCATACTCTACGCCTACATGATGTTACCATGTCGAAATCGGAGCACCTCTCGATCATCCTCCACATGGTTAGTTTGGTTCTTTAGCAGAAAAGCTTTGTTGAGTCCTCAAGTCCGGGGACACTAGCTATGCTAGTCTTACTATTTGATGTCTCTCTATGTTGAGCACTTGATACTATGAGGGTGAGCCCGGAAAGTGTCTTGGCCCCTGCTCCAATCTGTGTTAGAGGTATTGTTGGAACAATTTATGCATTATGGTTTGAGCTTTGATTCGTTATACTGTATAAATATCGAGACTTCCCTTAGTCACGTTTCCCTTACTTGTATCTCTTGTTGTTATTTATTTTGCTTCTGCGACCAAGGATGTGCGAATGATCTGCTAAGAGGCTTGTTTAGGGTCCCTTCGGGTTCCCATTCGCCGTGTCACATCTAGGCCCTAGTCTTGGATCGTGACAAACTTGGTATCAGAGCACTAGGTTGTTAATAGTCTTTGAAGTCCAATATACTGTGTCGATTAGAGTCTTTTTCATGGTTTTAAAGTGCACCACAACTATGAATAAGACGCTATGAGGCGTTTTAGGAAATATTCCCCTTCTTCATGGTCTATGTCGTGCTATAGAAGTTATGGTAAGGCTTTTCTTCTAATGAATGTCTTTGATATTATTGATCATGCCTATTCCAAGAGGAAGTCTAAGGAGAGCCCATTCATCCAAGGAGCAACTGGCCCCTTCCACTCCTCGAGCTCCTCAACATGGGGGAGTGGCCAGTGATGAGTTCCGAAATGTTATCACCACGATGGCTCATGCTATGACCAACCAAATCAATGTAGGGGATCAACCTCCTCATGTTCCTACTCCGTCCTCAAGGGTGAGGGATTTTACTAGGATGAATCAATGGAAGTTCTATAGATCCAAGCTGGGTGAGGATCCCTAAGAATTCATTGATGAAGTGTATATAAGGTGTTGTCCATTATGGGGATTAAGTTAGAGGAGAAAGCAGAGTTGGCGGCCTACCAACTCAAAGGGGTAACTAAAATATGGTTCACTCAATGGAAAGTGGAGGAAGGGAATGGTGATGTTATCCTTTGGGAAATGTTCACAGTGGCATTTCTCAATTGGTTCTTTTCTATTGAGATAAGGGAGCGAAGATGATAGAATTTATGAATCTAAAGCAAGGGTCTATGAGTGTGAGGGAGTATGCCCTCAAGTTTAACCGACTCTCCAAGTATGCACCACAATTGGTTGCCGAGCCGAGGTCAAGGATGAATAAATTTATGTCGGGTGTATCCGACTTGGTTGATGAGGAGTGTCGTACCACCATGCTAATAGGTGATATGGATTTTTCCTGCCTCATGACATATGTCGAACAACTAGAGGTTGAAAAATGTAGAAAAAGAAGAAGTGGTATGTCTAAGAAGGCTCATTTTGAAGGTGGATTCCAAAATTCCAAAGGTGGCTGGTTACCTCAAGGCCACAAGTTTCAAGGACCAATGTCTTCGAATGCTCCTAATAGAAGGTTTGCTAATGACAACCCAAGATTCCAAGGTGGTGGTGGTGTGGTGCCTAACCCTATGTGCCAAAGATGCAGTAGGAGCCATAATGGCCCATGTTTGAAGGACTCCAGCGCTTGCTATGGTTGTGGTAAAGTGGGTCATAAGGTGATTGATTGTCCTGTGCTAGAAATAAAGATACAGATGGTCGTCCACAAGGCCAAGGTGCAAATGCGGGCCAAAAGGGAAGAGGGGCCAACAAAGGGGTGCTCCAAGGAAAAAAACATTTTATGCTCTTCAAGGGAGACAAGGGATAAATGAGGTGTCCGATGTCGTCATCGATATGTTAAAGGTTTTTTATATTTTTTGTATGCATTGATAGACCCGGGTGCCATTCTTTCTTTTATTACTCTTTTTGTTGCCAAAAACTTTCATGTTAGTCCCGAATTGTTGTGTGAGCCTTATGAAGTATCTACCCCCTTTGGTGAGTCCATTGTTGCTTAAAAGAGTCTATAAAAGTTATCTTGTGTTTATTTTGCATAAAATATTGTCTTGTGATTTTATTAAAATAGATATGGTGGATTTTGATGTCATTCTTGGGATAGATTGGTTGCATGCATATTATGCTTTGATTGATTGTATAACCCATAGGGTTAAATTCCAATTCCCTAATGAGCCCGTCCTTGAGTGAGAGAGTCGTGATGTGGTGGTCAATGGTAGATTCATTTCTTGTCTTAAAGCCCAATAGTTGATTTATAAGGGGTGTCTTTATCATCTTGTGAAGGTTAGGAATGTTGAGTCCAAAGTCCTTCCTATAGAGTCGGTTCCGGTGGTTAATGAGTTTCTTGATGTCTTTCCCAATGAGCTTCCTGGTATTCCTCCCGAAAGGGAAATAGACTTTGATATAGACCTTCTTCCCAACACTCAATTCATTTCTATTTCCCCTTACCGTATGGCCCTGACGAAGTTGAAGGAGTTAAAGGAGCAATTGAAGGATTTATTAGAGAAGGATTTCATAAGGCTGAGTAAGTCAACTTGGGGTGCACCCGTGTTGTTTGTGAATGAAAAGGATGGTTCTCTTAGAATGTGCATTGATTACTGGCAACTTGATAGAGTCACCATAAAGAACAAGTACCTTCTACCAAGGATTGATGACCTTTTTGATCAACTTCAAGGGGCTAGTCACTTTTCTAAGATTGATCTTTGGTCTGGGTATCACCAAGTGAAAGTGAGGGAGTGTGACATTCCCAAGATGGATTTACGGACTAGGTATGGGCACTTTGAGTTTGTGGTTATGTCTTTTGGGTTGACTAATGCACCGCAATATGTATGGATCTTATGAATAGGGTCTTCAAACGCAACGTTGACTTGTTTGTGGTGGTTTTTATTGATGATATCTTGACCTATTCCCATAGTGAGGAGAAGCATGTTGATATGAGTGTGCATTATCATCCTGACAAAGCTAATGTTGTGGCTGATGCTTTAAGTAGGGTGTCTATGGGTAGTCTAAATCATGCTGATGATGGTGGCAAAGAGGTGGCTAGAGAGGTTCGTCGGTTGGCTAGATTGATGATTAGGTTGGATGAAGTTGATAATGGTGGTTTAGTGGTTGTTGATGGTTCTAAGTCTTCATTGATTGAGGAGGTAAAGGCAAAGCAAGATCTTGACCCCGCCTTGTTAGAGTTGAAGGCCTTGGTGAAGAATGGTAAAGTGAAGGTTTTCTCCCAAGGGGGAGATTGTTAGAACCCGTAAGTTCTTAGTTGGTTCAATTTGGTAATGTTGGGAGCCAAATGTGAATATGGTCTGGGGAAAAACTTGAAGAATTTACGTTGGAGTTAAAATGAAGATTTTAATTCGAAAGTTGCATTTTTAGTTGTTACCGGGGCCTAAGTTTGACTTTGGTCAACAATTGAGGTTCGGAAGCTCGAATTGAAATTCCAAAAATTTCAGTAGTTCCAGATGGTCAAACTAATGCTAGAAATGGTTTCGCTGTAATTTTTAGAGCTTCTGAGAATATTTTGAGTTTCTGAGTCCGAAACTAGTTTAAATGAACTTTCTCAGTTTTTGGGTCAAGAAAGCCTCGAATGCAACTTCTGAAATTTCCATTGGATTAGGAACGTTGAGTTTGGGCTAGGAGGACCTTTCGTTCAGTTTTTGGGGATTCCGAGTGTGTTTTGACTTCCTTTGGTAGTGTTCGATATTGAGAAATAGGACCCACATTGGACTAAAATGACCTCCTATGAGAATTTTGACCTCACCAATGAGTCCGGAATGTCGTTTCCGATAAGATTTTATATATGGCTTGTATTTTTCCTACTTCAGATGAGGCCAAAACATCGAAACTAAGTTTGACCAGTTGTTAAAAATTAAAAGACGGGTGTGACGTGGACCAGTAAGGTCCTGCCATGTGGATGAACAGTGCACCGACATAAAAAATCTACATATTTGATGCAGAACGTTCCACTTTTTTTTCCAACCTTCAATCTTCAATTTCTCTCAACATATTAATCCGATTTGGGTAATTGAAAAGGCTAAGTTGAATAATTTTTTGAGAAGAACAACCTGGGAGCTTCAAAAATTGATTTTGGTGCGTCGTTTGAGGTAAAAATTATGATTTTCGCTGCTGCGTTATTGTTTTATCGAAAGCTTTGAAATTCAATTTCTTCCTCATATTAGCTCCGTTTTTGAAACGGTTTTCACCACTGAATTCCTTATCACTTGCGGAACCGTTTCATGTAAAACTTTTTAAGTTTTCGATGATTTTTCCGACGACGAAAATTTTAGACCATTTTACCCTTTTTACCGAATTAATTGATTTTAGTGTTGTTGGATTCATTATATAGATGTATGCATCTTGTGTGCAAAAAAAGGGTTCCAACATTTAGAAAAAAATTGAAGAGAGAGCAAAAATCGAGAATGCTCTCGGGTTGCTACAGTAACCCGAGGACAAAATTCAATTTTTTTCGAGTTTTTGATTCTTCGACGCTTTAAGTTTGGTATATTGGATCCCCTAAGTGGCATGTAAGCGTTAGTTGGCCACGAAAATGCGTGGTTTGACGGCTACGAAGATTTGAATCAAGTAAAGGGGTTGAATTGGGAACAAATTTGCATATGAATATATATTGAATTTTTGTTAGGTATTTATGTTCACTTGTCATGAAAATAGTATTTGTGG
>JAABOM020093397.1:0-28094 GCA_011800125.2 Solanum clarkiae
CAAGCACTTTTGAAAACTAGTGCTAGTTTAACCAAATCATGTCATATTTCTTTTGTATGGTATTAATGGTGTAGCGTAAGGTGTGGGGTGTTACAATGACATCCAGCACCTCTAGTGAGCTACTTAGTTGAGTGGCCTGCTCATCATCTGAGGGTTCATCTCCAAGCCTCCTTTCTAGGGCCCAAATTTCATCGCGATTTGATTTTGGGGCCATAGTACCTGCAACACAAACACATAGGCACCCTGCTTAGCCCCACAAATCAAGAATTAGGATGCAAAACAAATTCATCTAAGTTAAGTTGCAGAAGGGTATTACGAAAGCACCTTTATGGGCTATAGTGGATACTACAAGCCATAAAGAGATTTTGTAAAGTAGTGATGTAGAAAAGTTTTGTTACTAGAAAAGTCTACGAGACTAGGTAGACTAGTAAGTGGTTTACGAGTGGTAGACTGGATCATAGAGATTTCCAATGAGTAATTAATTTCAGGCAAGGATCTACGAGACCTATCTATGAGTCATAAAGTGATTTACAGCTTGTAAAATGTCTCATCTTATGGATACTCAAAAACATCAAATTTTTAGAATC
Organism: Solanum clarkiae; assembly: GCA_011800125.2. Taxonomy (NCBI): domain Eukaryota; kingdom Viridiplantae; phylum Streptophyta; class Magnoliopsida; order Solanales; family Solanaceae; genus Solanum; species Solanum clarkiae. The sequence continues at coordinate 588 of JAABOM020093397.1, forward strand.
TTTCATGAGGGGTAATTACGACTCTTGGAATGATCCATGACCTGTAAAAGCTACTCGTGGACAAGAAAACTCAGGCACTTGAATTTCTAAGCCCATCATATGGACCCCAATAGACTTTACAACAAACAAACCACCAGCATCGAAGCAAAAAGACACACGCACACATGATTTCCATACCATAATCATTACCCCCAATATGTTCTACGCACATACACCCCATCAAAAGTGATTAGGCATGATTTATCCTATAGTTTCGGCCATCTATAGTTGATTTTAATGAAATCATCCACCTATATCATCATCCACCAATTCACAACCACAATCAGTCAATCACATGTTGTGAGGGACTCAATAGGCACAAACAACTATATGAAACATTCATACAAGGCAAAAATGCCCAATTTCGGACTTAGTCAATAACTCAAACATGGGAAACCTTATTTCAACTAACACAAATTAAATTCAAACATGGATTATATATCGAGACACCGTTCCCCACATAATTTTCAACTCAATCATTCAAGACAAGGAAAATGAATGGTTTTAATTTAACCAAAAACTTACTGAGATTTGAGATTAAAGTGAAGAAGATGAAGGAGGTAACTAGGGCTGAAACCATAGGCTGCTGGAAAATGGGTTTACAGTGGTCGGTGGTGATCAGAAGCACAAAGGGAGAGGTTTCGTCGGGTTAATTCGATAATTTAGGTCAAGAATAGTGTCAAAACATTTTGACCCCACTATTTATACATTGACTGGTCAACTGAAAGTTAACGAGCATGGACTCTATGAAATCTCGATTATGGGTCGTAGAGTATTTTAAGGCTCATAAATCATGATTTTGTAGAACATCCAAACCCTAGGTTTCAAGATTAGGTTTCATAGAAAGTGGTAAAGTATTTTACGGCTCGTAGACTTGGTAACAAAAACCTCAACACTTAGCAAAATTTTTTGAAAATTTACCTAGGGTCCACGAGTCCTATTCATGACCCATAGTTTGACCTACTGATCATAAAGTTGGCTCGTGGACTAGAGTGCATAATTTTTCTGCTCACTGGAAATCTCTACGAAATAGGGTACAGGTCATAAAGTGTTTACAGCCCATAAACCCAGTCGTAGAGACTCAACTTGATGCTCTTCTCAGCCAAACGAGCTGACTTAGTCCTGTACCTGCATACTTTACATAAAATACACTACTACACTATATGCAACCAGCCTAATGTCTAAAATTACAATACAATACGATAAAAGAAGCTACCTATGAATCTAAAAACTAAGAATAAACCTAGAACTACACTATTAGATCGAAAACCTTGGGTTGCCTCCTAAGTAGCGCCTGATTTAATGTCGTGATATGACTTGGACAAATTGGTTACTCAGACTTCACCAAATGCCAGACTTCATTCTTCAAATCATTTGAACACTTCATGGACTGACAGATATTGAAGATGACTTCTTTGTCATTCACTCTAAACCTGACTTGACAAGCTTCCATATTCACTAATTCTCGCCCAGTGCTTAGGAACGGTTTCCCCAAGATGATTGGGAGTCAAAGTCAACTTCACAATCCATGATCATAAAGTCTACAGGGAATATGAACTTTTAAACTTTGATTAGCACATCATTAGAGTTTCCCTACAGGCTTCTTCACCATGTGATCCTTCATCAACAACTGCATACTAGTTGGAGTACGGGCTCCCAATCCAAGCTTCTTGTAGATTGCAAGGGGCATCAGGTTAATAATGGCACCTGGATCAAACAGTTCCCTTGCAAACTCTACATCTTCGATGGTGCAGGGTGTGGTGAAAGCACCTGGATCTTCTCGTGTCTGAACCAAGGACCTCATTGCAATAACACTAAAATATTAGAGCTCTTGAAAGCTCCTGACTCACTATGCATGTTTTAGTGACCAAGTCCTTCATGTGCTTGCATACCCTGGCATCTTCTCCAATGCCTTAATGAGATAGATGTTGATGGAGAGTTGCTTCAGCATGGAGACTAAGTGGTTGAATTTGCCTTCCTCCACCCTTTTTTTGATTCTTTGAGGGAAGGGAGGAGGAGGCCTAGGAATGGGCTTTAACCTCTATGGTGCATCAGCAGCTTCATTCACCCCATCCTTGTCATAATCATATCCTTCATCTGCATCCTTGGCCATGACCATCTTTTCTCGAACATCTTCCTCATCAATCAGCATGGGAGGATCAATGGTGCTCTTTCCACCTCAAGAGTGACCGCCATACACTGCCTATAATTTTTAGGATTTTGAACTATTAAACTGTGTTGCTAGGCAGTGTACCCCTCTAACGCTGATTAAGTTGCTTTGAAACTCGACTGGACTATTGTTCCATCTGTTACTCTATTTTTGGACTAACACTCGAAATCTCTGAATTCATTCCCTTTAGAGTCTCATCCTATGTCTCAGCTTTCTTCAACAGGCGATCAAACATCTCCTCAATTCTGGAACTGCTTGCACCTGCATCGCGAGGCAGTGGCAGATAAGGACCATTTCTGAACCCTTCTCTGTGACCCCAATCTGCATCTCTCTCTGGTCCCCTATTCCTATCATAATAACCTCCGTGGTTGTCCCTATAAGGTCCATCTCTGTTAAACTTCTGACCTTGGTTTCCTTGATCTTGGCGCTAATAGTCCAAATTGGACCCTTAGGCATTGGTCCAGAAACCCCCCATCTGATCAATAATAAAACATCATAGTATGGCTCCTCATACATGGGTGCAGATGGAGGTTGATGAACCACTACATTCACTCTCATGGCTCTACTTCATCATCACCTTCATACCTGTGTCAATGTGAGCAAGCTATTACATGATTTCTTCATTAATCCAGGCCTTCTCTGGACCCACACTGACAGCACATGAACTCTTAGTGGATGCTCCTTTTTGTTGCCGCCATGCACGATTAGTCTTGACCACTCTTTCCGTTCACTCTGCGATCCTTGCAAATGGTTGATCCAAAAACATATCCCCTATGATAGTGTTAGCACAAGCTTGACTGTTCTCATCAAAATCATGGTAGAAAATCTCCACGAAAGCATCATCAACTATTTTTTGGTCAAGGACGCTACTCAGACATTTGGTAAATCGCTCCCAAATAGTAGTAATTGAATCACTAGGATGTTGCTCAAAGTTTTTGATCTGGTCCTTCAACTTGAGCTTCTTCAATGTAGGGAAGTACCACTCTAGAAAGGCCTTCTGCAAGTCTGTCCAACTAGTGATTGAACTCTGTGGGAGCTTAGATAATTATAATGCTACATTGTCCGTAAGAGATAATAGGAAGACATGAAGTCCCACATCATCCATACATAGATTCTGTGTTCCTATCACACGCTTACAGACAAATGCCATATTGTGTAGGTGGCTATGAGGATCCTCCGATGGTAAGCTTGCAAATAGCCCACGATTCTGCAGCATCTGAAGTAACCCACTCAAGACTGTGAACTTTGTGTCTGGCATTAGTGGTGGCAATATAATAGCTCCAGTCACCTCCATCGCCATAGGATTCAACCTGTACTGATTCCACTAGTAGAATTGGCATTGAAATCTTGAGGCTATGGAGCAATATCCTCAAGAGGAGGTAGGTTCTCATTCTCAGCATCCTTGTTGTTGTTCCAATTCAGAGCTGCACTGGTCGTTTTATTGGCATTGTCTTGGGACATTCTTCTCAATGTTCTATGGATCTCTAGATCAAATGGAGTTAAGGGCTTTCCTTGACTCTTAAGTGTTGGGAATACACTACACCAATAGCTTGAAAAGGAACAAAAATAACAAACAAAAGTAAAATAAGGGAAATAAGGATTAACACTGGAATTACTAATGAATTCACTAAGTCTAGCTGATATTACCCAAGTTACACCTCCTTTTTAGAGGATAAAATGGTTGTTGTCAATATATAGAACCTAACAAAGTTAGGGTCGAACCCATAGGGAATACATAGACTCAAGAGAATTCACCAATTTGCAATCTGATGATTAACCAACTTACTTCCCCAAAGGGAGGGTTACAATAATCAATGGAAAATATAACTAAACTGACTACCACAAGAGAGAAGTCAATAATGGAGAGAAACTAGGGTGTTGTGTTCCCTATGATCCCCAACTCAGTACCACCAGATAACCTTATTCTTTTCTAATGTATAGCATGCGGGGCGATAATTTATGCTCACTAAGCTCTTTGGTCAAGGGTGAGAGGTGAATTTCACTGACTTGTCCAATCTCCATAGTGGGCAATACTAACCATTACCTATTAGTCCAAGTACAACCTCCCCTTGACCTAGTTTGGTTGATTAGACAAGAACACATCAATCGAATCCTATTAATTAATCTCTTTACTTATTCATTACTACCTTGGTCCAGTTAGTAACATTAGGCGAGTTCTAATGTTGACCACTATTAGAAAATATGCAAAACAAAGAGATTTAATTAATGCATGCATATACACCTTCCATGAATTATGAATTATCGAATTTTACTTAGTTAGTTCTTTATGGTTCTCACAACCCTAGTTATGGGTTAGTTATTCATGCTATGTGTAGATGCAAGAATTATGAAATGAGATGACATAACTGAACACTTACATAATAGAATTAAGAATAAGCAAAATCCAACTTAAAGCTTTAAGGTCAAATTAAGTCACAAGTGTTCTCAAAGACTCTCTAATATGATCTTACAATTTTCTCTCTCAAAATATTGAGTTCTCTGAATACTACGCAAAAAATTCTGAAAAATAACCTAAAAACCTATTTGTAATAATTAAAATTCAAGTTCTAAACAAAATAGGAGAACTGGTCGGCACGCCATACGAAAGGTCTTTACGGGTCGTACGGCATTCCACGGCTCGTAATTGCGGTCTCATACTCGACTGCTGGAAATTTGGACTTCAACTCTACGACACCCCTCTACGACTCGTAAAATGGTTAACGACCCATAAAGGAGGTTTCATCTGATGAAATTCCTGAAAGTCTAAGTCTCTGATCCTCAAGGTAGGAACCATCTTCTACGACTCGCAGAACCTTCTGTGGCTCATCTATATGTTCGTAGAGTAAACTTAAAAAAACATTCCCTCACTAAAATTGTCCATGAAACCACCCTACGGCCTATAGAATGGTCTGGAGCCTGTAAAGGGTCTTGTATAATAGCAAAACTCAGCAACTTCTACAATTTTCCCCAAAATCAAGGCCAACCTGTAATCCTGCAAACATAAAGACAAAAATACATAAAACCAACTAACATTGCACTAAAAATATATTAAATTTCAAGTTTTAAGTATCAAAAGTGTTGTATTTTGGCAGCATATCACGCGGCAAGTCTGCAAGGTGGACTTGTCGCAGACCCTATTAGTTTGCCCAATTTCATCGAAAAAAATTATTTGTGTGACACAAGTAACCTATACCTTGTAGGTAACCATTTTCCACTCAATTTTCCCTCCATAATAAGAATACAAAGTCGATTTGCAAAATTTTGCATCAATTTTAAGATATTTAAAAAAATGTATCATGGGTTTTTTTCGAGCTATGTTGAGGGGTGTTATAATATCCCCCCTCCCCCAGGAACATTCATCCTCGAATGAGAATAAAGCTAGTACATATTGAGTGTAGTAATATTTACCAACTCATCACAAATGCAATAAGATAATTCAAGCATTGTTTCATGAAAATTCCAAAGTTCTTAGCAAAGAACGTCATTTTAAAAGCACAATTAACATATTCACTCAATTACACGTCGAACTTCAATCAAATCCTACTCCATGAACATGCAGTCACAACAAACAACAAATCAAGACTAAACTAAATGATGCATGAGGTTTTAACATGAAACTGCCCCCTTCCACCAACATCCAACTCAACCACTTATGCCCAAACATCAACATATCACCCTGGGTATGAAGCCAATCTACACCAATTTCGTTATCACATAAGGAGAATTTATAACACACTAGGTGAAGCACCATACTAAGTCTAGGGACCCTTAGAGTGGTATGGCTGAGATCGCCGATGATTGTCCTTATAATTCTTAGGAACCCATGGACAATGCCTCAACTTGTGATCCATCACACCACACCCAAAACATGCACTCGAACTAGCTAAACAATATCCCCGATGGTACCTTCCACTCTTGTTACATGTACGAGGAGCTTGACTACCAATACTCTTACCTTGATACTTGGGGCTAGTTACCCATCCTTGTGAAATATAGGCCTAAAAGCAATATCAAAAGATGACTCGTTCTCAATACGAGCCTTCTTGGTCTCCCCACTCCTTCTCTTCCTAAGATTCTCCACTTCAAGTTGCTCCGCATAAGTCATGAGTCGAGACAAATCCATTTCATTAACAAGCATAGTCGTGTGACATTCTTTATTAACCAAGTCAAATATCCCCCACACAAACTTGTTTTTCCTTGTCCTAGAGTCGAAAAACAAGTGAGGAGCATATTTTGAGAGCTTGTTGAACTTAACAGAATACTCCCTCACACTCTTGGAACCTTGCTTAAGATTCATGAACTCCATCATCTTTTCCTCCCTTAATTCAATAGGAAAGAACAGATCGAGGAAGGCAACCTTGAATTTCTCCTATGGGATAGGCTCATCATTCCCCCTTTCAAGCTTCCATTGTGCAAACCAAATTTGAACAAGTCCATTAAGTTGATAGGCTACTAATTCTTCTTTCTTCTCCAAACTCACCCACATAATAGAAAGCACTTTGTACATTTCGACAATGAACTCTTGGGGGTCTTCCTCAACCTTAGATCTATGAAACTCTGAAGGGTCCATCCTTGTAAAGTCTCTCATCCTTGAGACTGGAGTAGGAGAATGAGGAGCTTGAGCTCCTTGGTTCATTTGGTTGGTAATGTCTTGTGCCAACAAAGCAATAACATTCTGATATTCAGCATTCGTGACCCTTTCTTCTCTTTAGTGAGCTTGAGAAACCAGAGGGACCCGATCACCCTCGAATGTAGGAGCCCTTTGTGTCATTCTCTTGTGCGGCATGGTCTAGAATAGCAGAAGACCATCCATTAGAGAGAGGAAACCTTGATATAAGTCTAAAGCATGATATGGATTATGAAGAAGTGAAACATTTCCTAAAACGTCTCATAGCCTCTTATTAATAGTTGTGTCATGATTCATAACCATGGACAAGACTCTACTTAATGTGGTGTGTTGGATTTTCGAGGAATATTTAAAGACCTAATGATCTGATATCAAGCTTTTCACGACCAAAGCCTAGGGCTTAGACATGACACAGTGAATGAAAATCTTGAAGGAAACCCAAATACACCTCTTAGCATATCGCTTACATATCCTTGGTTGCGGAATCATAATTAAACAACAAATTAAACAGATAAATTCTAGGGGAAATGTGGCTTTGGACTCACGCTATGGGGATGTTATGGGGAAAAGGGTTAACATGATCACATAGTAAATATTGTCTAAGGGGTGGGTAAGTATGACTCATGCTATGGGGAGGATAGGGACATGGGGCTTTCATCTCATCATTAACATACAACAAGCATAGGAAGGGTAACAAGCACTAAGGGAAGTCTTCCATAACGTATACGTAAGCATCATAGGAGGCTAGCTCATCATATATATCCAACAACACCTCCAACATGAGTGGGACGGGGGCCAAGACATCTTCCGGGATAACCCTCACAAATAGGTGTTCAAAGGTAACTAAGTCTTTAATATACCATGGAAAGAAAGTGGTTGTTGCCCCCAAATGGAGGATTCGCCAGTAGAAATCTTCAAGAAAGCCAAATAGCCACATGGAGGAGGATAAATAAGTGCTTTGGTCATGATATTGTTAGATCATATAGGCAAAAAGTATGTGTTAGTATTTTAAATATACTAGTATATGGGGAATGCAATGCAACAAAGCATAAACCATAAAATAGCAACAATATAATCATCTAAAACATTTCTTAAGCCATGCAACATGGGATAATATATATGGAAAGTAAGGAATAATGCACAGTTAATTGATTTTGTGAAAAAACACTTAAACATGGAGTAATAAGAAATACAGACCATCATGCATAAGTAAGATCATAATACCATTTAGGAACAGTAAGCATCTACTTTAAGGGAAGGACCATCTTACTATAAGTGAACCATTAATTATCATAAAGAAGAACACCATGCATACTTAAAAAGTGAGAGAATATGCCTTTAGGAGTAACACCATTTGTAACATCAAGGTACCATAAACATATGTGAGGAATCATTTTAGTTTGTAAAATGATGAGTTATATTAATTCGAAATACTATCAGTTTTATTAAGCATATTTAGACATAATAAGAAGGAACCATCATAAGACATCATAAGAAGATATCATCGGGACATGAGGAGATCACGAGAATATATAAGAAAACTATTGATCAAGAGTGACATATACCATAAGCCTTGGGGGAGTTCATAAAACATAGTGAGAGAGACCATAACCGATATAAACCATGTGAGCTAATCCATGGAGTCCCGATGTTTTCCCTACACTAGAAGAAAGGGGGAAGTTACTTTGCTAAGGTGGACTTTCTAATACCTAAGTGGATCCACTAAGCCTTGTGTGAACCAGATACTCAACTCTAGTTCTTGGACTGAGGTACTCGCGTCAAGCCCTCGGACCCGTGTACTCGCCTCAAGACCTTATCATTAGGGTGATCACCTCTTAGGGTTTTGGATAATTGACTCTAATCCTTTTACCTATGGTGTCACGTAGTTTTGGGAGCTGGGTATTCATCTCTGGTGCACTCGGTGCTAAGTAGTGCTCTTAAAGAGTAGTAAAATCATAAGTCATAGTATCATATCATAAAATCATTCCAAGTCATTTGGAAGGGCAATTTATCCAACCCCCAACCCATTGATATCATAGAGTCAAAGTCACAACATAGCTCCTTAATTATTCATTAGATGGGAGATCCTCCACCATAATACATTCATTCATCAAATAGATGGGAGATCTACTACCATCACTGTTTATTCATAGGAAACTTTTCATAAGCCAAAAATAAACATAGAATATCTCATAAGCCTTTATTCCTTATTATTTAGAAATCATACTTCAAGAAATATAGTGAATAACATCCATTTAAATTATTCTGAAATGACCTATCACAATCATACATATCAACTTTTCAAAACATAGAAGTGGAAACATGAAATTCATCTCATACAATCCTCAACTTTCATAGTATCTCATGGTATTACAATATTTATAGCTTTGAATATCATAAACTAACTCATCAAACCATCACATTATAATATCAAATAAAGGGATCCATAACGTACTCATGAGCTCATAGCATGCTTAACTTCCCTTCAACATTAACAACATTCATAAATCACATGTCTTACCATAAAGCCTTCATCACATAAGAGATTTGCCATATAGCTTAGCCAAAACATGGTGGGTGTATGTAGTTAAGCTTAAAATCATAGAATCCAAGAGTAAGGAACATGATATGGATAAATTAAAGTCATTTAAGAAGTCATTCAAACAACCGAACAACATACTTGCAAAACCCCAATTTGGGTGTCATGAAAAACATTCAACAAATCATAATATTTTCAAGTCTTTCAAGATGTCATAGCTTGCAAAGCATTAATATTATAAGCATATCATAATCTCAACCATGAGTAGGATGCCATGCATCAATAGATCAATAATCAATAAATTCTCAACATATTTCATGTAATAGAGTGATAATAGAAGATACCCATAAAGGATTAGTCATTAGAATCAAGAAATTTGACAAAAATAGTTTTGGGGCTCTATGGGTAGAAGGACCCATAGATAGGAAGACCCACACATCTTAAACTTGAGATTTTCTAGAAAGGAACTTGAAGAAAACTTGGGCTTTACTTGGTTTCTTAAATTGCAACAAGAGTTCTCGAAAACCTTGAGATTGAATGGAACATTTCAGAAGATTAGAGAGGATTCTTGAGAGTAATAATTTGAGTTCTAGGACATAAAATAGCTGAAAACATGAAATTCTCATCCATATAGGCATAGAGTTATTACCCAAATGCCCTCAGCTAAAACAGAGAAAATTCAAAAAATTTTGACTTATGGTGACTGGTTTGCACAATTTCATCCAAAAAAATTATTTTTTGACATGCAACCTATACCTTGTAGGCAATAGTTCCCTCACATAATTTTTTTCCATGAACAAGAATATGAAGTTGAATTTGTGAAATTCTATACAGATTTTAAGATATTTTAAAAAAAGCATCATAAGTTCTTTTCTAGCTACATTGAGGGGTGTTACAGTCGTACTATTTTCTATGGGTTGTGGTTAGACTCGTACAGTCTTTCACACTTAGCCAAATTCTCACCTTATATTCAACCTCTTTTTACGAGACCTTATACGAGTCGTATAACATTTTACAGGCCATTTGATAAGTCGTGTATTAACTTCCTAAAAATTCCAAATTTCATCATATTTTGAATCCTACTCATGAACCATTCTACGAGCCGTAGAAAAATCCATAGTCCATAAATTGTTTTGTGAACCAGGTTCCCAGCCATTTTTTCAGGCCAACTCTTCTGCACTTAGGGATCTTAAACTAGGGGACGTCAGAGCTAGAAGGATGATGGTGGAAAAGAAGAGACCAAATAGTGAGAGTAGGGGTTGATTGAGGCTTGTAGTTAGAGTATGTATGTATAGGTAAGTAATGGGATGATGAGTTGATTGCCATAGGTTTTGATGAAAGAGTAGAAAGTACCGTCAGGTTTTCATAATGAGGTATAGAGAAAAGTTATTGTTAGGATGAGTTAGAGTGTGCTCAAACTACAAAGAGTTATAAGTGATATGTTATAGTATTAGTGAGGGCGAGGTATAGATATTGAATAAGGAAACAAAATGCTTTTAATATGCTGGATCTAAACTAGTATTATGATTCTGAAGTGAGAGCCCCTTGAGATTCATAGAGTTTTGAGCTTAGCTAGATAAGGACATATAGTGAATGGGTGAATAGTACTTGGGTTGTGAAGAGGGGATGTGTTGATCGAAATAGTCACTATGAGATTTTAGTAGGCCTATGTTCCCAACTTCCACCTAGTAGTTGTAGGTTGTTATAATATGAGAGAAGTGTGGGTTATGCATGTATTGGACTCTAAGCTTGAACTTTTAGGAGCATTGTGAAGAATGAGATAACATTATGATAGTGAGACTCTTAGTTAGAGATTTGCTCTAAGGGTCTTTCTATGGTGTAGTTAGATGTTAAGATGTCAACTTACAAGGAATGTGATGTTCTAAGTATGGTGTAGGTGCCCTTAGATGGAAATAGTAAATTAAGATGAATTGTTTGATAAGAAGAGGCATAAGATGTGTATTTGTGGTAGTGTAAAATTGTGAGAAGCTCTAAGTTATGACTTGCTATGGGAATTTAGACAGTAATTTTGAGTTGTCAATATGGAGTAGGCTGATGTAAGCATTCTTTGTCACCCCGAGTAATTAAGTCGATTGGGGATTATGGATAGATGATGATGAGTTTTCCATTATAGACTAAGTTTTATACAATTAAATTTATGGGACACAAAAGCTGACTATTAGCAGGCAAAATAAGAGATTAGATTGTAAGAGTTGTGGAAAGTGATTATGTACGCCAATAAGAGCAGCAAATATAGAAAGATTTTCATAGAGATAGGAGAAAGCTAAGACTGGTATCTTTGAAGAGAGTCTTAGTGGATATTTTATATATGGAACTATAGTATAACATAAGAGTTTAATATGTTCTTATGCACAGTGATTCTCTGACCGTGTGAAGATATGTACTTATAGCTCAGAAAAGGCAATTGATTGGCAAACTTAGAGAGATGACTTTTTAGCAAAGGGAGAGATGATGAGGTAATGAACAAAAGTGGGTCTTAAGCTTTAATGGTGATGAGTTGATTAGGATAAGACATCAATGTTTTTCATCTCGTATGTTCCTTATATATGTACTTCAGTCGAGGTGATACTTTATTCCTGTCTTATGTATGAGTGTCATGCCCATAGCCTAGGCCCATGCACCTCATGTTGATTCCTGTTCATGTTGAGTTTTGAGGATGAGAAATGGCAGCTTCATCAAGTGATTCTGATCTTACCTTATGAATCTAAAGTTTTCAACCCTATATTAAATGAGATGTAACTTGAGTTTCCATGGACACCTCATGTTGATTCCTGCTCATGTTGAGTTTTGAGAATGAGAAGTGGTAACTTTATCAAGTGATTCTGATCTTACCTTATGAATCTAAAGTTTCCAACCCTATATTAAATGAGATGTAACTTGAGTTTCCATGGACTCAAAATGAGCCTTGAAAGACAAGAGAGATCACTTATATTATTGACATTCTCAAATTGGATTCTTAATTGAATCATACTAATAATCTTTCGTTCTAAGCCTTTTCAATGATACTCCTTTTCAGTCTTGATAGCAATGTTAATGATAGTAGATGAGTGATGGTTGATAGAAGAGAGTGAATGTTCTTGATTATGATAACAATGTTGTACTGATTTCATTTAAGGTTATAGATGTGGAAGAGGAGCGAGATGAGATCTTGGTGTGTGCAACAAATAGGTAAGAGAATGCAGGTGTATCTCTTGGTGACAGTTAATGCAATTGTGGATGTAGATGTTCTACGTTAGGCTTAAATATTCTTAAGTGATGTTGACCTCAAAAAGGACATAAAGTGGTTAGAATGATAGGCTTGAATGTGTGATACTCCAATATAAGTGATTGTAGTAGGCCATTTGTGACCTTTTGGGTGAGGATTTCGAGTAGGTGTGTTAGAGTGGTGAAAGGGAGTAATACTTTTAAATGAAAAGTCTTTACAAGGGTATAAAATAGAAACTAAGCGGGTTAGATTTGTACGAGTGTGGTCATTGTAGGTAACACATTGTAACTTTAGGTATAACTTGAACTTAATGAGATTGCGCAACAAACTTAGGCTTTGATGAGAGTTTAGGATTAAATTAATGAAGTGTGCTGCATGAGGAGGAAAGCATGGTCGAGGAGAGTCAATAAGCATAAAAACCACCAGTCCTATCCCTTGATATGAAGTGAGGCCTATCCTTATATTGGTCAAATAGTCTTCTCTAGAAGTCATGAGGAAAGTTGATGGGATATTCGAGATTGTAACCCTTTTCTCATCCCTTGTAAGATGCCTTTTTCTAAGGGAGTTTCCTATCTACGAGTTGATATAGTCATTCTTGAGTTCAAAGATTGATCATCCATAATCTTGAATAATTCAATTGATTGAGTTTTGATGTTCCATTCGTGCCAATCAAGGATGAAGATGGAGATAATGTTCTTATTCTTGATCTGAAATGATATGTACATCCTGGAGTTTGAATAGTTGATTGTCTAGAGAGTTTGATTGGTTGATTGATTGATTGATTGAACCTTGATTGTTATTCTTCCTCGAGTCCATCTCTAATACCCACCATTCGAGGATGAATGATCCAAAGGGAGAGATATTGTAACACCTTAGAAATTCCTAAGCTAAGATCCAAACTTCTCTATTACGCGTATGAGATCATACCGAGTGATTCTAACCTTGAATATAGGTATTAAAACCTATTCTATAGTGGAATGATAAAGTTAAGATGAATTAAGGTTAAAAAAAATCCTTTAACACAAGTTGAGATGAAACCTTCCTTACCAATTGAGTCTCGATATGAAATGATATGCAATTGGGTGATCCGATAACTCCAAGATTGTGAATTTATGTTAAGGTCTTTTCCTAGGTATTTGAAGTGTGTTGGATGTTTTTGAGATCATACGGGACGCCGAAGGCCAAGACAAGTTCAAAACATTTCAATCAGCTAAGTTTAAATATCAGTTTAGAGAAGGTTCAACTTCAAAAGGTTATAACGCTCAAAATATAATGATTTAGGTAACTCATAATATATCAAATTGTAGATAAATGAATTAGCTTTCTAATGGATTCAATTTTGCATTAATCAGAGTTAACAATAAAGAGTTATGACCATTTTACTAAAGCCTAGCACATTTGTAAATTTTGGCGATCCACCGATTTAGACCACTGAAATGCTCCATGAAAGCTTGAATTTTATCAAAAAGGGAAACCCAAGGCCCCCATTCGATGTACCACCGGATGGTTTGGTGATGGGGCCCCTAGACTGTCGTTTTGGCCGCCAAAACTCATCAAAAAGTCATTTTTTCAATTTTGATGATTATTTGACTTTTTCAAAAAATTATTTTTGACCTTTTACCCCTAATTAACTTATATAGCCTAGTAACCTTTGATCAATGCATAAACCCTTGAAAATATTAGATTTCTACGTTCAAGGTTCTTCCAAAGAAGAGGCTAGGGTTCTTCATCTTCAAGTGCAAACTAAAGGTTCTTTCAAGAGATTTTTCTCTTCCAAGTATGTAAGTCTACTCATAGCATTAGGCTAAGTTCATCCACGCTCCCCACATGCTAATTCTCCATAATTGTGTTCGAGTAGAGTTTAACCCAAATTCTTGAATTCTAAATAAGTAAATTTCTCTTCCATTGAGTTAAAAATATTTATGCAATTGAGATTATTATTATTTTTATTATATTATTTTGAGTAGTTATTCATGGATACTTTCCTATGAAACCCAATGAAGTTGATGATCGTGACTTTATGATATTGATATTGATGGATTTTCAAGCATTAAAGAAAAGTATTATTTCAAAAATCAAAGTTTCGCATATTAAGAATAAAGATGATGATTTTTCTATACATTGATAAAAAAACTAATTTGAACTAATATTATATATGTATTTTATTGAGTCCAAAGAGTTATATTTTGAGGTAAATATTTTGATGAGATGATGCATGTTTTGATGAGCTTTGAGTAAGTGCATGAGGAGTACATGCTCTTGTTTTACATATGCATGTGTTGAGCATCTAATATGTCTTATAGACTGAGCATGAATGATATACTATTCATTGATTATATAAGTGAGAGTCTTGCAAGATGTGAGTTGGAGTCTTGAGTTGCATTGCATGAATGATAATCCTGAGTTACTAAGCTATTTAGAAATTGAGTTGAGATGAATCAAAGAGATGAGATTGAGTTGATTTTCATGAGTACGTTTTATTCTTAGAAGGAGTATTGAGCACTGAGTTGGATAAGAGGAAATACTCCAAAACTATGTTGTCAGTGTAGGATAGTCGTGCAGTTAACTCTGGCAGCTCATGTCCCAATAGATGAACATTCTCTTTAGATCTAAGAGAGAGGGAAAGGGTGATGTCATTTACCTTGGCAAGTTCAGGACGGGCATAGTAACGACATCTGTATCGTTGTGTATCACCAAAATAAATGGTGGTAGGAGTTATGTCGGTTAGAGAAACTTCCAAGCAACACTTGATTGAGCATATCATAATTTTTAAACTGAGTTGCATAAAACATTAAGTCTAATTTAAAGCATTATTTCAAAACCTTAAAATTGCATATTCAATTAGTTGAGTCATGAGTTGAGTTCTGAGTCAAATTTACTAAGTTGAGTCGAGCCCTATGTGCTTATTTTTTAGCCTTTTTTACATACCAGTATATTTCATGTACTAACACCCGTTTGGGCTTGCATCGTTAATGATGCAAATACAAGCGATAGAGAACTTCAACAAGTGCATCGTTGAGGCTCAATTTCCTTACATTCAGAGCCGGTGAGCCCTCCTTGCTGGAGGAGTTTTTCTTTTCATCCTTTGTTGACAATTATTTTCTTTGAGTTGGATAGCCATGACTTGTCATAGTACCATTTAAATCTTAGAGATAGAATAGACATTGAGTAGAGGATTATTGATTGTTATCTTATTCCCAAACTTGATCATTGGAAACCATGTTTTGTAAGAGTTTTTAAGAGTCATTTTGATGACTTTTATTGAGTATTCTTTCGTTGTTGAGAATGTAGTGACAATGAGGCCAGGTAGTTTTCTTGGGGGATCAGCAATGGTTCTTCAAGTGCTGGCCACGCCAAGGGTACCTGCCTGGGGCATGACATATGCCAAATTCCCTAAGTCCTAAAAATAACCTCTTGCCATTAATTTCCACAGCAAAAACTACATCCAGAGTGTGTTTTAACTCCTTGTTGATAAGGCAATGAATGAGTTGGAGTTGTGTAGTAACTTTTGAAAGGTCAAGAAAGTAACCAAATAAGTATTCCTAAACAAGGTAAGTTGTTTTTAGATAAAGTAGCTTTAATTTGGTCAATAGCATCAACGATAGTATATGACGACGATCTACTTCTAGCATACACAATATCCGAATGTCTCAAAATTTATGATCCTGCATGTGAATTGAAGGTAAACTTCATTTTTTAATTTATCAAACTAACATTCATTATAGTAGGTAAAGTCCAATGTGACAATATAACTAAGAGAAATACATATCGGATATTTACTTTCCGATAAAATGATATTTTTAGATAGTCAATTTCTTTTCGTTGCAACTGGATCAACTGCAGTTTTACCTTTCTTTTGAAATTGAGTTGTAAAATCTCCAAAGTAATCATTACTGTCAACAACCCTAACGCTCTAAGAAGTAGAGGCAATCTCACTTTTTTTACTTTTCGTTTTTTGGCCCTTCTTCTTCACATGCCCTGTATTTTCATTCAATTTCTTTTTTGCCTTTCTTCTTCACATGCACGGTATTTTCATCCTCAGAAGGCTGCGAAATTCCTAGACTAAAATTAGGACCGACATATAATTCCTCACTGGAGGTCGACTGAATAACCAAATTTCATGAACTTCGTCTAGGAGTTTTTTGTTTACTTTTCGTTATAGATGAAGTAGAGATCAAGGACATACCAATATGGGTTGTGATGCACTGGTGAGAGTGATTCACTCATAACCAGAGGTCTTGGGTTCGAGCCCTAGAAATAGAAAAAATCTTGTTGGGAGCGCCACCCCCATATGGGCCCTGCAGTGCGTGATGCAGATTTAGTCAGGACTCCACGAGCTCCGGACACCTATAAAACCTAAAATGACGTGATGAAGGAGATAAGAGGAATACTGATCGTTTTTCCCTTTCAATTTATAGGACCCGTATACATTTGGGTATGCATTTTCCTTATTTTATTAAAATATTATTAGATTTAGGAAACAGCCTCTCTACCTCTATGAGGTAGCGGTAAGGTCTGCGTACAATCTACCTTCTCCAGACCCCACCTGTGGGATTCTACTGGGTATGTTGTTGTTGTTGTTGGTAATAAAAGAAAAATAGGTAATTTTGCTAAATATCAATTAAAAGGACTTAGGTAATTTTTCCGTCCTTTGTGGGATGGGGCCGAATAGAACTTGAAAATGAGCCCAAAACGTTTGTGTTGCCCCGAGAAAATGAGCAGCCCAATTCAGCGATTCTTTTCTTATTCTCCAAGCCTCGGCCAATTTACGTTACATAATCATATCAGCTCTTTGGTTTCGAATCATCAGACTCCAAACTCTGTTGCTTTTGTTTTTGTTATCAGAACTACGTTTTCAGTCTCTAATGGCGTCAAAGTCCACAATAGATGTTCCTCCACAGGGTGGGTTTAGCTTTGATTTGTGCAGAAGGAATGAGATGTTGGTGAATAAAGGACTTCGATCTCCTTCTTTCCTTAAGACTGGTACTACCATCGTTGGCTTAATTTTTCAGGTACTTCCTTTTTTCTTTTTGGGTCGTATTATACTATAAAGCTAAAAGGGGAAGCGTATTGTTGGTTTGCTTGAATTAAAACAAGCATTACATTTGTATGCACTGTTGCGATCTCATTCGTGCAATGTTTTTTTTCCTTGTCTATTTTGAGAATACTTCTGTGTGCCCTTGAGCCTTGACGCTCATGTTATTGACACTTACAAGATTGTTTCTCTCATGTGAGTTGGGCCTAGCACCAATTAGGCTTTTTCATGCTACAAATCATCAACTCAAGACGTGCCCATGAGAAAATCATTATCTTTACCATTCTCTGAAAACAGGGAAAAAAAGAAGCTACAAAAACCACATAAAATTTTTGATTCATCAATGAGATTCACGAAAGGTCTTATTCTCAATGGTGCTCTTACTGCAAGAATGGAATGGAGATAATAGGAAATCAAGGATTCAGATCCTAATAGAGATATAAACAGCAGGTGATGTCTTGCAATATATCTAAACTCTGGTCTGCAAAGTTATTCGGTATCTATAGTTGTAGGTTTTCAAGTGGTGCAATGGTCCAGGTGCAGGTAAACTGGTCGAAACCTTACAAATATAAAAATAAATTGCAGGACTGAGAAATGGAAAAGCATTGCCTTCAGTGTCGTGTTATAGGCACTGAGCGTTAGCATTTGCCCACTGTATTTTCATCGAGACTCAAGATTTTTATGCAGAATTGTTTTTTGATTTAATGAAGAAAGAGACATTTGGTTTGGGTCATTTGCTTTGTCGTACAACATAAAGAGCAATTCAGGATTCCTTCATTTATTTGGGAAAGAGATAATTTCAGGCCAAAGGCATTTGTAGAGTGGTTAATGACTGTCTAACTAGTTTCTTGCTTTCATTTGTTTGGACAAGATTTCTATGATTTTGCAAACTACATGAGAGAGTAATATCATTGCTTTTGAAGTTTCTTAAGATAGAAACCCTTATATGCATTAGATTGTATGTGCTAAAATAGATTTCATAGGTCGTATATCTGGCCTTAATATTCTGCTACTGGTATCTAATGTTTGGCTGTTGGAAGCATATGTTAAAAGGATTTTTTTTAATGTGAGGAAACTGTGCAAGCAAAATAACTTTGCGTTACCATCAAAAACTTGTCTTTCTTGATTAGACCCTTTGACAAATTTCGAGTAAAAAGCGAAAGACGAGAAAAAAGTAGTATTTTATTTTAAGTATGGTTACTTTTGTGTGCCAATCATTCTGAAGGAATCAAAATGTTGCCTACTACCAGAAGGTATCGTCTTTCATTTGTAAGTGACACAAAGAAGAGAAGAGATGAAGTACTAAGTTGCTTAGTACACCAAAAAATATTGGATCTGTGGCTTAGTATTTCTTCTTGTCTTTCCTTCCCCTTACCTTGCTGTATTTTGCTTTGAAGTATGGAGTTCATAATGCCCTACTGAGTTTGATATATAAATACGAGAGAACTCTGCCTATATTTGCCCTTGGAGTCCTTTGAACGGAATGTTTGACAAATTCTCACCTAGTTATTTGCGGGATGAATAGATTCATGAATTTTGTATCTAGGATTTGTTTTTTATTTTTGAAACTGAATAAAACTATGAATTTAACCATTCATTATCATTGACCTTCATTAGCAGATGTAACTATGTCCTTGGCAAGGCAGTTAACCTATATCAGCTGATAAAAATTACAATTCAGGGTGTGGTGTGGTTGGTATGGAGGATTGGGGTAAATGTTTTCCAATTTTCTCATGTTTGGTTGGTCAAAATATTTGAAAATATTTCTTCTAGGAAAATGAGTACCTCAAAATCGGGAAAATAACTTTCCTAGTGGGACTAGGGAAAACAAGTTCTACAAGTGGGCATTCCACATTGATTTTTGTCTTCCCCACCCTCCAACACACCTCATCTTCACAACCACCCTCTTAGATCCTTCATCTTAATTAATCACAATATATGAAAGTTTTTTTTTTTTTTTTTGGATAATTAGTAACATTGTATTTTTCAGCTTTAAGGATATGCTGGAGACCTTCAGAAAATTAGAAAAGAACAATAAGAGCAGTACTCACAAGGATTCTAATAATTTTAAAAGTTGATTAGAATACTCTAATCCTATCTTTTTACACAAAAAAATATAGAGATACAATGCAATTCCATTTAACCTTATGAATGGAATTGGATATATCTTTAAAATTCCTACTATTCCTCTCCTTTCACACTGTCCACCAAATGCAGTGTGGAATTAAACCTCATCAAGTCTTCTGCCTCTTGCTACCTCCTCTCTTGATCCAGCAACTTAGTAAATCGGCTGTATGTTTTGGCATAATCCATTTCACTTCTGAAAGGTTGGGAAACATGGACCAGACTTTGCTGTGAAAGTACAGTGCAAGAGTAGGTGACTATTATTTTTCCCTGTCTTCGCACATAATGAGCACCAGTGAAGTTCATGTGTCACTAGTGATCTTTCCTTTCCTTCTCAAACTTCATGTGTCAAGCATGCCTTTCTGATGACTAACCAGGTAAAACACTTAACTTTTGCTGGTGCTGAATTTCTCCATATCTGTTTCCATAAACTTTGGTATCTACTCTTTTGTAGGTTGAACTCCTTGTATTCCCTGCCAACTGTGTAGATCCCATCCTTTTTGTGATATCATCTTACTGCATCTTTGGCAGTATTGATGCCTGCAAATCCCTCACTTCCTCCAACAATTTGGCTACTCTATCTATTTCCCAATCATTTAGAAGCCTTATGAAATGAAGGTTCCAACCTTGTTCTGTCCAGCAACCATTGACTATTGCCTTAGAATTGGTGCACAAAGTAATAGATCAGGAAACAGTTCCTTTAGGTGGGTCTGTTTGATCATACGTTCCACTAGAATCTAGTTCTCCCTCCATCCCGCACCTTGATGTGTAAATTTGGTTCTAGCTTGGGCCATAAGCTTCTCATAGCTCTCCAAACTCCCACTCCGTATGCATTTGTGCTTACCGTACTACACTAGAATCCATCCTCTCCGTATTTACATTGAATCAAATCTTTCCACAAAGCTTGCCTCTCTTAGGTATATCTTCACAACCATTTCATCAAAAGGCTGTTGTTATGCTTCCTCAAATCTTTGATGCCCAAACCACCTTTATCTTTTCTATGCAAAATTGTCTCCCATTTGATCAGATTGTAGCCCTTGCTTTCTTTGCAGCCATGCCAACGGAAGTCTCTCCTAAGTTTATCCAATTTCTTAGCCACCTTTGCAGGTAGATGAAAAGAGATATAACATATGTTGGGGGAGAATCTAGGACTGTGTTGATAAGGATGTGTTTACCACCAAGGGAAATGTATTGTGTCTTCCATCTGTCTGGTCTCTTTTCAATCTTCTCCACTACGCTGCCCCAAATATCCAAATCCTTGTATTTATTGCTTAGAGGCATACCCAAGTAGGTTGTGGGCAATTTCTCTACTTTGCAACCCAAAAATGTCAGCTTGCCTCTGGATGTTTGTGCATCCCTAATAGGATATAATGTGCTCTTTCCCCAATTAACTATCAAACTTGTAGAAGCTTCAAAAATTAATAAAATTAGTTTGTTGAATCTAAATTGCTCCTCCTGTGGTTTATAGAAGATCACTGTGTTATTTGCATAAAGTAGATAGTAGATCTCTTTAATATCACCGTTGTTTCCACTAATTTGGAAACCTCTGATCCACCTGTTTTGAGTAGCAATTCTCATCAAACTATCAAAACCCTCCATTACCAAGATGAATAAAAAGGATGATAGAGGATCACCCTATCTGATTCCCCTGAAGAGAAAAATCCCATAAGTTCTCCATTTACAAGAATGGAGAATCTCACTGTGCTTATGCAGAATTTTATCCATCCCACCCATCTTTCTCAAAAACCCATTTTTCTCGAGGTATTCAATAGGAAACCCCAATTTACATGATCATATGCCTTTTCAATGTCCAACTTGCACATTACCTCTGAGATGTTACCTTTCAACATGGAATTGATACACTCGCTTGCAATGAGAGCAACATCCATAGTTTGTCTTCCTTTAATGAAGACTATTTGGTTTTTGTTGACAATCTTATCAATCATCCTTTTCAACCTTTCTGCCAGTAATTTTGCTATCAGGTTATAAACACCAACACTCAGACTTATTGGCCTGAAGTCTTATAGTTCAGCAGCCCCGACTTTCTTGGGAATGAGTGCCACAAAAGTAGCACTAAAGCTCTTCTTAGTCTTTTGTCTAGCACAGAAATTCATGTATAACCTTTATAATATCCTCTTTCAAGATCTCCCAAAAAGACAAGTAAAAGGACATGGGAAAACCATCAGGTCTGGGTGCTTTCTCCATAGAACAAAGTTTTAAGCAGCCCAAGATCTCTTCTTCCTCTAAAGGACACTCTAGTTCTATTTGCTCCTCCACACAGATGTTTGTGATCCCTTGTAATTGTAGCTCAGGCCTCCACTCCTTTGATTCTGTGAACAAATTTTGCTAGAAGCTTTTGATTGTCTCTTTAATGATAGAAGGATCAGTAGTGTTACATCCATCCACCATCAAAGATTCGATGGAATTGTACCTCTTTTGAGAAGTAGCTACTCTGTGGAAGAACTTAGTATTTTTATCCCTCTGCTTCAGCCAATGAATCTTGACCTTTGCCTCCACCTTATTTTCTTCATTCTTAGCTACTTGCTTGTAGGTGAGAGCCAAATTTGTTTTCTGTTGGATTTCCTCCTTCAGTGAGCACTCTTTGTTCCTGCACAACAACTCCTCCATAATCTCCTCTTGTGCTTTACAATTGTTTCTCTTATCCTTATTCCATTCCTTCATCTTTTCTTTTAAGAGTTTCAACTTTGTTGCTAGAACAAACCTGGGGTTCAGCTATTACAAAAGACTGCCACCATAATTTCACCTCTTCCTCAAATCCTTCCGCTTTCATCCACAAATTTATGAATTTGAAGTATGACTTCTTGAAATTCAAGCTCCCACATGTTTGTAGAATTGGGTTGTGGTCAGATCCCAACTGAGACTTTGTGGACTGACCGATAAGAGTGATCTGCTCCTCTCATTCTGGAAGCTGTTTGGTGCCCTTCCCCTCTTCCCCAAGTGTAGGACCCTCCAAATAAAGGAGGGTCTGTTAATTCCATCTCCTCAATGCATTTAGAAATTCAGTTGTAGCCCATTTAATCCTAGAGCAATTGGATCTTTCTGTCGGATATCTTATGACATTGAAATCCCCCTACTACCCAAGGACCTTCACACAGACACAAACTTCTCAGCGCACCCAACTCACTCCTCAGTTCTCTCCTTTCTATTTTCTTGCACTTAGCATAAACTGCTGTTAGAAACTAGGAAAATTCTTTATCCTGGTTAGAAAATTTGCAAGAGATGCATTGTGGTCCTACTTCCACGACTATCCCCTCCCATATCCTTTTATCCCACATAATTAAAATACCTCCACTAGATCCCTGTGCCTCTACATGAAGCTCACCCAACCATCTGTTGTTCTAAATGCTATAAATTAGACTACTAATATTATCCTATAGTTTAGTCTCCAAAAGGATATACACATCTCCCCTAGGGGTGGCAATTGGGCGGGTTGGGTCAAATTTGAATGGGTTATAATGGGTCAAGACACCAAACGGGTCAAGACCCAACCCAACCCAAATTTGCTTGTGTCAAAATGGGTTGGGTCAAAACGGACTGAGTAATGGGTTATAAAGCGGGTCAAGGCCCAACCCGACCCAATTTTTACTAAGTTTTACTTATTTTGTTTGTTTCTTTTTCAATATTTTAGTACTTAATTAAATTATATTTTTCTTTATTATGGCTATATAAAACATATCAAATTGAAAAAAAAGTGTTTTGAAAACATTTTAACAAGATCTTTCTCGAATTAATTCGGATTGCATATCAACCCAATTTTAAATGGATTGAGATGAGTTGGGTTGAGCTAATAATAACCTGCCCAAACTTCAACGGGTTGGGTCGGGTTGGGCTTAATTTTGCCACCCCAATCTGCCCTTCATTGATTAATCCACTTCCTAATTCCCTTCATTGTTTAACCCCCTTACATTCCAGAAAATTATCTTTAGCCTCATTGATTCACAATTAATACTATCCTCCTACTGCTCCTAGGCTTCCCCTCTTCGAATTTCATATTGAAAATGATTCCTCAACTCTTTGGCACTAACTGGTTGGTTGTGTTGCCTTTCTTATCTCTACTGCTCTGTTTCTCCCCTGTGGTTTTTTGTCCCATTTTGCTTATCAATGAGAAGAACTCTCTTTCATAGCCCTTTGTGCACACCCCAAACATTTGGCTTAATTTGACTAAATTGACGTGAAATCTCAACATTTCATGAGACTCAAAAACCTCCTCAGTTATACTGTCATCAATTTCTAGGGTTCTGGGTTTGTGCAATAACTCCAGTGGCTCTCTAGAAGCTCCATAGACTCATCACCACCACAACTTTCACCTCCATGATTTTGTGTATCACTTTACCCCATGGCTCATCATCCTTAGAGGATTTTGCGATCTGCATTGAGTCTTCCGGCGTACATAAGAGCTCCCCCGCCATGCGCATGCATTATTTTGTGTCACCAACTATGGTGGAGTGATCAAGGGAATTAAAGGAAGATCCCACTAAAGGTTGAAATTCAACAAAAGGCTCAGTTAAATATTTGGGCTTTTTAAGGCCCAAATGATTTTGGGTCTTTTTTTCATTAGTCCCTTCCCCAGACCTTACTTGTGGTAAGGTCTGCATACACTTCACCCTCCCCTGACCCCACTTGTGGGACTCCATTGTGTATGTTGTTGTTTTCATTAATCCCTTAAGTAAGCCCATTCAAAGTAGGCCTTTCATCCGTCAACTCCAA
Source organism: Solanum clarkiae (assembly GCA_011800125.2). Lineage (NCBI taxonomy): Eukaryota > Viridiplantae > Streptophyta > Magnoliopsida > Solanales > Solanaceae > Solanum > Solanum clarkiae. The sequence goes on from JAABOM020093397.1 coordinate 25,076, forward strand.
ATGGGACCCCTCTTCTCCTTCCACATGGAGAGTTTAAGAAAACTTCGCCTCATTCTTGTGACCATAGGTCTTAGCATATATTTCCTGTCCTTCCTCTTTTCCTTTTCCATGTATACTAAGTCTGTCATCAGCAGAGACACAACTGGCATGCACTTTCTCCTTTCCTTTCCTATGTTTTTTAGGTCTGTCATAAACCGAGATAGCTGGCCTCTGCTTTCTCCTCTCACTTTCTGCTATCACTTCGATAACTTGTTCCCGACTCCAGCACTGGTCTGAAGGTCGTCGGAGACTCACACCAGATCGGTAAAGAATATATCCACTTGCCATCTGTTATCTCGACCTTTGTTGGGATGTTCTCCCTGGGTCCTCAAACTCAGATTCTTGCCCATCTCAGATGATTTTTGAGCTCTGTTTCTTCCTTATTTTCCAACCATCCACCGCAGGCATCTCCAATCTCCTTCATGACATCTTTATGCCAGAGATGAAGAGGGAGACCAAGAACCCTAATCCAGAACCAGTTGAACCTTGTGCTATCATGGAGAGCACCTTTTGTTGGAGACCACCAATCTAGTTTCAGACTGGTTCCTTGCCGTTTCCAATCACCCATGAGAACATGCTCCGCAGCCTTCCTGGTTTGAAATTCAAAGAGAAATTCAAAGCCATCCATATTGTATACCAAGATGTTAGGGGCACCTTTCCATACCTGTTGCGCCCAAGTCCTGACTTCATTTCATGTAGGAGTCTCTTCTCCTACAATGAATCTGCCAACAAGACAACTACGCAGAAGCTCTTTGTCTTCCCAACTTTAAGATTGTAGCAGTGGCTTCTTGATAGTCTTCCTAGACCAGTTGCTTTCTTGTAAAAAGTTTCTTTATAATTTCCTCTACCTTTGAAATTATTTTGTATCATATTCCCAGATGTAATAAGTGCTCTCAGGTCCTCTGATTTCCTGCTTATAAAACTTTCCACTTTACTAGCCAAACTCTCCCAACCCTCATTATAAATGTGTTTTCTGGGATAATGATCACTGTTCTGATCTGTCCTTTACAATGATGATAGAAATGTATCTGCCAAATTTATTCAACTTTTGGGAGCAATAAATATGGGTTGAGACCACCCTGCATCTCCAAGACTTGAAAATCTTGCCTTTAATATCAGATGCCGCCTCTAATCTTTTGCAGATCCACAGTAGTGCTCCTCTACATAACACCATTCTTCTGATCGACTTTTTCGATACCTCCACCCAGTCGAACCAAGTTTCAGAAATGGTTTTTGATTCTGTGATGTCATAAGGCTTCCCCCCTGATCATAAATAGAGTCTATTCTCCAGATTGATGATTAGACCAATAATAGAGAAGAAAAAAAGAGGATGAGAAAGAGAGAAGAGAAAGCAGGGGAGAAGAGAGAGGTTTCCGGCAAAAGAATTAGCCGGAGTCGGAAAAGCACTTTCCTAGTCAGTCCCTAAGGGGACCTCGAGAAAAGTGCCTAAGAGCATTTTAATCTTTTCCATTTCCCACAGACCAGTTGAAAGGTGATGTTTGGTGGCAGAGAGGATTTTCTCTTTGGAAGGAAGATTCTCAGCTTATCCAATTGCCAACATCTATGTAAAATGTGACATGGAATGTAAAATAGAGACAGAAGTTTGTTATTTGGGGGAAAACAAGAAAGTAGGGGGAGTTATTCTTTTTTTCAGCAAAGGCGGGATGTGGAGGCTGCTGTAGATTTTTTTATTCAAAAAAGAATTGGGCCATACTAATAGACTAAAGAAGGTGATCTTAAAATTGGGCCATACAGAGCATCTCACGTGATTTTTAGTCACTTAAATGAACCGGAGTCTTTTGGATTTTTTTCGATCCAGTAGCTGAAGAATCCAGTGAAAACAATGGTCAGCTAAAATTTTACGCTCCAACAGCAAGCGACAAAGAAGTTACAGATGCAACTCCAGATACTCCTTGAAAAAAAGCGATCCAGTGGGAACTCACGGAAAAGAGACAATTAAATGACATGGTAATTGCAACAATTGGGGAAATCCATTGAAGGGGGGAAAATTAGAAGAAAACCAACATGAGTCGTTGGCTATGATTGAAGGTGCAGATTTTATAGATTGGGTGGTGGTAGATGCAAAACCTTTAAAAAAAATTGTTCAAATTGGGAAAATTTTTGGGGGTTGGCTTCCAAGAGCACAAGTGAGAAGCCTTGGAAATGCTAATTCAAATTGGTAGCTGTCAACATGCTAGGAATATGACCTTGGGGGTACTTGCCAAAAGTCCATGATATAAAGCAACTGATGAACTCAAGAGTCTCAAATTTTGATGTTAATTCAAAAGTGATGGGAAGAAGAGTAGGGGAAAGGGTGGAAATTGTTCTTAATGAGGATAAATATGATTTCTTGGAATGTGAGGGGGTTCAACATAGAGATAAAAGGAGGGTCAGCAGTTTAATACACAATTGGAAGGTAGATATCATTCGTCTTCAAGAAACACAATCAGAAGGGAAATGGAGGAATATTGTTAAGGTGATTTGAGGAGGGAGATAGGTGTGATTTGTTTGCCTAAAAGCTAGAGGCTCTTGAGGCGTAATATAATGTTATGGGACAGTAGGGTGTGGAGAGGGGAAGTTTGGAGATTGGTGCATATACTCGTCACTTGCGAGGTTGTGGCACTTTTACTAGATTTTGAGTGTCACATAACTGGTGTGTATGCACTGAATTGTAGATATGCAAGGAGAATCATGTGGGAGGAGATGGTAGAAATTAGGGGGTGAATGGAGGGTCCTTGGGTAGTTTGAGGGGATTTTAAAATCACAGGATACCCCTCCAAAAAATCAAATTGCACAAGAAAAATTTCGATACTGGAGGAATTTTCAGATTGTATTGAAGATCTGGCCTTTCCATCAATCTTGGATGGAGCCAAAGATTCACTATTTTTTGGCTTTGGAGTATAATGGAATAAAGCAAAATGGCTCTTTAAACTGTCTGCGCTTCTTTCAATTGTGAATTAGCAGTTAGTCAATGCAACTT
>JAABOM020093416.1:0-28087 GCA_011800125.2 Solanum clarkiae
ATTGAGTGTTTCCTCATGTAATAGTATAGTAATTATTTTACTTTTTTTTTTTAAATCACAAACCCCCCCCTATTTAGAGACTTTAGTTATAGATACTCAAAATGATTGATAGTGAATTCTTGTAGTCAAGCCCTATATTCCCTGTGAATTCGACCCTAAGCTTCGATTAGGTTAACTGCTGACAGCGACTACTTTCTTATTGGAGCGTGAACATCATCACACCATTGATTTTGGTCTAGGATGGCCCTTCGTTTGATACCGGAGATGTCCGGATGTGATTTGACCCCCCGAGGGCTTTCTATTAAAAGTTGTGTATAAAGAAGTGGGACCCTCATTTTATCGTATGAAGCTCGGCTAAAAATTTCGACTGCACCATTGGGTCCAAAACATCAAAATTCATAGGGTTGCATAATTGTTTGTGAAAATCAAAATTCAGACGAGCTTGAAATGACAAAAAAGAGATTGAGGGATGATTGGAAAGAGAGAGGGCGAGGTGGCAGCTTCCGGTGGCTGACACATGGCGTAGTCAAGGTCTGACATGTGTTAGAGACGTGTCAGCAGGCCCATTTCTTGGGCTATGACTAGTATGCTCCTTTGGTAGTCTAGGCCTTCAGTTTTTGGTCCAAAATTTTGGCTCTCTATTTCTTACTACGAGTCCACCTATACGAGTCGTAGTGAGACTTATGACTCGTAGAGTGGCCTAGTACGATTGACATCCATTTAGCATATTTCTAATTTTTGCTCTCTATTTGTTGCTACGAGATCATCCTACAACTCATAGCTTAGTCTAGGACTCACAGGAAGGCTCGTATCTCCTGCACTTCAACAAAATCTGTAATTTTCTCTCAAAATCGTGCCAACTTAACTTTTCTGCAATACCAACACAAAAATACATAAAAATCATAAAAAGTCGCATTAAGAACTCACAAAATTCATTTTTTTAGGAATCAAATATGTTGTATTTTGATAGTACATCAACACCCTCAACTTAGAACTGTTCCTTGTCCTCAAGCGATGACTCAATCTAAGGAGACAATGAGAAACACATAGTAGTTATACCAATGACATATACATCAGTTACTCTAATTCAAGTACTCAACTTTCATTTTCAAAACTAGATTGCAAAGATACTAAGTAAAACAAGAACACAAGGATGTATCTGGCAACCCAACTATGATAAGCGAAGGAGCATCAACCATCCATAATCACTGGGTTAGTCATATGCTAATCAAGCAGTGAAAATACCCTCACAAAAAAGAAGTCCCTCTTACTCACTTAAAAAATATTTAGAATTCAGGGACTAAGCAAGAATTCTCACTCTCAGAAATGAAATTTATGCAAATTGACTAACACCATAGGCTTGCCTCTGTACTCAACTTTTGGATTGGTCACAAAATGGATTTGGATAACGTAGGACTTAATGGCTTGTAGCCTAGGCTCATGGGGCTTTGGTATGACATTTTAGGCATGTAGTGACTCGAATTTATCCTTGAACCATGTTTACCCACACTTTTACCTTCATAACCCAACAATTTTCACTAAATCCACCCTTATTCTCCTACTTAAAGCTTTCCCCGAGTGCTTTCTTTCTCTTTTTCAGTTTTGCCTTATTTTTGAACTCATTTTTGCAATTCTCTTCAATCCAAGGAACTTTTCTTTTCTTTTTCCTCGCCCAGCTCATGGTTTTTTATTTCTTTCTTTATTTCCCAACTAACTACCCTATTTTCATTACTTTACCACAATAAAGGCCACCCTCAACTTAGGCTTTTAGCCTGATGTGAAGCACACAATATCTATCCCCCAAACTAGGGCCATCATCTGTAGCCACCCTCAACTTACACTTTTAGCCTTAATGAAGGTTCACAGTTTCAAGGATAGACCAGGTCCAATATCAAGGTATTTCATAAAACAAAGCTAAGCTAACTAGTGTCAAGAAAGAATGAGTGAATGAGAGGCTTAAACATTTGGAACAAGGGGTCACTAACACATTTGGTAGGTCATTTAGGCAAAAGTGGGCTCACTAGAAGAACAAAGGCCTAAGATCACTTCTAAATCAACCATATCACCCAACCAATCTTAGAATAATAAGGCAAGTTCTGAGTCCATACAAGATACATGAATGCGGTAAAATAAGCTCACAACACACATGACATTGCACACACAATCAAGTATAGACTCACAGGACATGCTTTAAGCCTCAACTTTCCTTTTCATTATTAGAACAAACATCACCAGATAATCAATATGCATGATTGCAACAATAACCAACAATCTAATTTTTTTTGAGGTTACGGAATGTTCATCAAAATTTAAAAAGCATTTAAAGATTATGTATATGCCAAAAGATAATTCTATTATGTATCTACCAATTATATATACTACCTAGACATGCCGATTCAACAGAAATTAAAACATCCACAAAGAAAAAGAAACACAACAAGAAAACCTTGGGATAAAAAATAGGGAAAGTTATGGACTCGAGGCTACTCAGACTTCACCTTAATCCATAACTTCCCACACCCCACCAAAATAGAATACTTTGTCCTCAAAGTAAAGATGTATACTAAAACCAAATAACTGATACATACACATAGACACACACAAACATATATATACACACACATACATTAAAAACCAACATTCAAAACTAAAATCCAAAATAAAAGTAGAAACAACATCCAACATAAAACATGTAAAAATATCCAAAACCAACATAAAGAAAACATTGTCTAACAAAAAGAACAATGTATCCATGAGTAGAAAGGAAGGGTTGGCATCAAAAATCTAACATCATGGTGCTCAAGCACGGGTATCTGTCTGGTCGGCAGGATCCTGAGCCACGACCTCCTCCTTAGTAGTCTGGGCTGCAACTGCAAGTGAGCTTCCCTCTCCATGTGTCGTCTGCTATGGCCGGTCTCTCTATACGGCCGTCATAAGTAGCGACTTCTACACCACCTCCTCTGGTATCGGCTCCTCCTCCAGTGCTGCTGGGTCATCAGGTCTAGGCCTCTTCTGGCTCAACTCTGGGTTATCAGTCTCAAGGGGCCTCTTCCCGTGGGTGCTACCTCCGGGACTGCAACAGGGGCTGCTAACATCTACAATAAGCTGGCCTTAAACTTGGACAACTCCTCTTTCATTGCGCTTGTGTCAGCAGGCCGAGCATCCTCAAGCCTCCTCTGGACTTTCTCCTCAAACGTATCTACTCGAGTATCCACCGCTCTAACTTTTTGTTCTACCAAATTGTGGGCTAAAGCCTTTGCCCTCTCCTCTAAGTCCTGTACGGTCTAATGGACCCATGGTCTGACCTGGGCTGCTAAAGTCTGTAGCCTGAACTCCGCTATAGATACCCTGCATACCAATGCCTCCTTTGAATGTCTTGATCACTCGTTTATCCTTTGGAGGCATTATATCTGGGCACTACGAACCCCACTTACGACTCGTAGAGAACCCTATAAATGATAAGGTTGGCTCATAGTGTATGTGTCAACTTTCAATACTCACTGTTTCCCTCTACGAGGCAAGACTACGAGTCGTAGTAGAGACTACGACTCGTAGGCCTACTCGTATAGGCTGCTCCAAATGCCATTTTCTCACATCTTCAGTTCTTAACTTCCACTTGCAAACCAAGTCTCAAAACACAATAACCTTCAAAACATCACAACTGAATCAATGTCAATAAAATTTAAAACAAACAACACAATACTACTTAAAACAAACCAAAAATTATCAAAGATACTTGGGTTACCTCCCAAGAAGCGCCTTATTTAATGTTATGGCTCAACTCAGTCGTCATCTATCATAAATAATCATCAAGGACCCAAACTTCACTCTTAAGCTCATTCAGGTGTTTCTTTGATTAGCGGATGTCAAACCAGCATTGTTGACCCTGAACCGAAGCTGACCCGAACCCATATCTACTAAGGCTTTCCCGGTGGCTGAAAATGGTCTTCCCAATATGATAGGCACTTTGAAATCAACCTCATAGTCAAAGATCATAAAGTCCGTAGGAAAAATGAATTTTTCAACCTTTACAAGCACATCAAGAAGTATTCCTTCCGATTTTTTGATAGTTCGATCCTCCATGAGCAATCTCATTTTCGTTAGAGTAGGAGTGCCAAGACCAAACTTTTTTAACATGACAAGAGGCATTAAACTGATACTTCTCCGAGGTCACACAATGCTCTTGCAAATTCAACATCACCATGGTGCAAGGAATAGTGAATGCATCAAGATCCTCTTGTTTTTGGACAAGGCATTTGGTCATGATCAAACTGCATTGTTGGAGCTCTTGTGAAAGCTCTTGGCTCAAAGAGCATTTCTTTGTCACCAAATCCTTCATATATTTGGCATATCCAGACATCTTCTTTGAAGCCTCTAAGAAGGGAATATTGATGAGTAATTATTTTGACGTTGAAAGGAAATGCTTGAATTTGCCATCTTCCTCTTTCTTTTTAAGTCTTTTAGGGAACAAAAGGGGTAGTTTCAGGATCACCTTGACTTTCTTTTGCTCTCCCACCTCTTAGATTTTCACTCCATTACTCTTTGGACTTTATTCCTCAATCCTCACCTTGCTATCAATGACCCTCTCATAAGCTTCATCCTCAACCATTGTCATAGGGGGATCAACAGTGCTTTTGCCACTCTGAGTCATGACTACCATACAATGCCCTTCGTTTTTAGGATTTTGAACCGTGTTGCTTGGTAAGTTGCCCTTTTGGAGTTGGTTCAATTGCAAAGAAACTTTCCCAAACTGTTGTTCCAACTGCTTAATTACCACAGAGTGATACTCTATCTTCTGTTTAATGCTCGAATATCTGTTTCATCCCCTTCAAGGTCTCTTCTTGGTGATCGGCTGTCTTCAATAATTTTTCAAACATCTCTTCAATCCTAGAGTTAGTTGACACGACATCATGGTTATGAGGTGGCACATAAGGACCGTTCCTATAGCCATCTCTTCTTCTCCATTCGGCATCCGATACTCTCTCCCTTTCATAGTAGCCACCCCGGTTATCTCTATATGCACCATCACGATTATAGTTGCAACCTTGTTTCCTGGAAACTTGCCTCCAATAGTCCAAGTTGGACCCTTGAGGGTTGTTCCAGAAACCCATCGCTTGGTTGGTCACGAAGCAAGCATCCTCATCAAAGAATGGATCTTCATATATGGGCGTTTTGGAGGTTGGTGGGTCACCGCCTGAATACTTGATTGGTTTTGCTTTAAGACCAAGTCCATGCTTGTGCGAAGTTGAGCAAGTTGCTCCATGATTTCGTCATTGACCTTTGCTTGCTCATTGTTGGTGTTGACCTCACAAGAAGTATTCATTGTACCTCACTCTCTTTGACCCTATGCTCTATGGTTTTAACCACTTACTCCATCCTTGTAGCTATCAATGCAAAAGGTTGGTCAAGAAACATGCCTCCCATGATTGTGTCATCACAAGCTTGACTTTTCTCATCAAGTCCCTGATAGAAAATCTCAACCAAGGCATCATCAACAATCTTATGATTGGGGACCATCCTCAAGCATTTGGTGAATCTCTCCCATGTGGTATTGATAGAGTCTCCCGGCAATTGCTCAAAATTATTATTTGATCTTTGAGCTTTAGCTTCTTAGATCTTGAGAAATATCTTTCTAGAAATACTTTTTGAAGCTCTGTCCAACTTGTTATTGTACCCGGAGGAAGCTCAGATAACCACACGGCTGCATTACCAGTTAGAGACAAGTGAAATACCTGCAAACCAATGACATCAAGAGAAATATTTTGTTTCCCCATGACACTTTTGCAGACGAAAACAATATTATGGAGAGCCTCTAATGGTAGTCCTGTAAGCAACCCACACTTTTGGAGCATTTGAAGTAACCCACTTGACACTGAGAGCTTAACGTCTACTGATCATGGAGGCAACACTATAATGCCAGTAACGTCCATGACCATAGGGTTCAAATGATATTTGTTCCAACCATAAGCGTTCTCGTTGAAATCCCTAAGTTGTGGCCTATCATCCCTCGAGGGTGGATTTTCTTCTCTTCGCATATCATCATTCACATTCATTTCTTTCATAACCGTAATATCCTCATTCACCCAAGCCATTCTTCTAAAAAGTTAATGGTCACTAAATTGATCGGAACTAAGGGATTGCCTTGACTCCTTATGTTGGGCATACAACCTAGTACAACCTGCAAGTAAAATCAAACAACAAAAACAAAAATAAAAGTAAAAGTAAAATACAAAAGAGTCTAAAAATTAATACTTGAACTAACTAATAGTGAAATCAAGTCAAAACCTAGCCGTATTCCCCGACAATGGTGCCATAATTTTTTTGATGATGTTCACGCTCCAATAAAAAAGCGATCACTGTCAATAATTAACCTAACCAAAGGTTAGAGTCAAATCCACAGGGAATATAAGGCTTGATTATAAGAATTCACTATCAACTATTTCAAGTATATATGACTAAAATCTCTAAATAGGGGATTTGTGATTAAAAAAAAAAGCAAAAGTAAAAATGAACACTATGCTAATACGCGGAGGAACATTGAAATTTAAGGACAACTTGAGAATTGTGTTCCTCATGGTTTGTGGACTTGATTACACTAGAAAACATGACTATAATTGGGAATCTGCATGCAGGACGGTAACTTAGGTTCTTCCAGCCCTCTTGTGAAGGTGAAGGTCGAATTTCACAATGGCGCGTAGTGGACAACCATAGCGTGCCAACTAACTATTATCCATTGTCCCAGATAACCTCCCCTTGGTCAAGTTTTTTTGCTTAGACGAGAACATATCAATTGAATCCTGTCATTTACTTTCCTTTTCCTATTCGTCACTACCTTGGTCAAGATAGTGATAGTAGGCGGGGTTTGGTATTGGCCACCACCAAGAAACAATCAAAAGGGAAATAAATAATACATGCAAAATCCCAATCATAGAAATGCAATTAATATAGGTTATCTCAAGTCAGCTACCCATGGTTCCCGCAATCCCAAGTTGTGGGTACTTAGCTACTCATGGCTAAGACAAAACCAACAAGAATGCAAATACAAAACATAGTTGAGAATTTTACCCAAAGTAATGAAGATAGATAACACCACAAGTTGCAAACCACAATCTTGATAGATGGAGAATGAATACAAAATGAGTTTTCCAATAGAAAATAAGAATCTACACTAAAACCCTAAAACAGTCTAGAGAGAATATTCAATGTCTCAAGTCTGGAATCTCCCCACTTTAAAATAAACCCTAACATAAAGTATTTATAGTATTTACAAACTTAACCCTAAAAATTCCATAGAAAAAACAACTGGCAGCAGGTACATCTCACAGGTATAACTCGTAGGGTAACCTACGAGTCGTCATCGAGGTCTCCTATCAGGCACTTTGTATTTTGGACTTGATTTTTATGTCCCACTGGTATAAGTTATTGCTTGGGCTACGACTCGTATGCTCCTCTCATACTCTAGGTCTTCAATTTTTGGTCAAAAATTTTTGCTCTCTGTTTCTTGCTACGAGTCCACCTATATGAGTCATAGTGAGACTTATAAATCGTAGAGTGGCCTCGTAGGACTGACCTCTATTAAGCATATTTCTAATTTTTTTCTCTCTGTTTCTTGTTGTGAGATCACCTTACGACTCATAGGAAGGATCATATGTCCTGCACTTTAGCAAAATCTATAATTTTCTCCCAAAATCATGCCAACCTAACTTTTCTGCAATACCAATACAAAAATATATAAAAATCATAAAAAGTCACATTAAGAACTCACAAAATTCCTTGTTTTATGTATCAATGTGCTGTATTTTGACAGTACATCACTAGGTAGGCTAGACTTTCTCTAAACCCAAGACTGAGCTGAAATGTTTGCATATTTGAGTTTGAATGTGTAGAAATATACTGTTTATGGATTGAGTTGTGGAGTATATGTTGTATATAGCTGGATGTGACCTGGGTGTTGTGTATATATAATGTTATGGGATGGTAGTTGTTGTATTGAGGGCTGTGTTGACTGTAGTTGCTATATTACATGAATTCTACATTATATGACTACGAAAGGGCCTAAGAGGAGTAGGCAGGAGCTATGAACATATGACAGGTATATAGACTAAGCTTGACTCTTTTTTGTATATATGTGGTCTGAGGCTATCGGAATATACTAGCTATTGAGCTGGACTTATGATTACATGCTACCCTGTGCACTAAATCTAGTATGTATATCTGGTTGGTATGTATATGCATGATGTAGCTGCGGTTATCTATATTTTTACTGAGTACTTTTAGTAGAATTTCCTAATTAAACATGATTTTGTGTCTTCCTGTGGTTTATATGATCCTGTACACTACTTGTTATCTTTCCCTGTGGTTTACATGATCTTGTATACCACTGTTGTCTGTTACCATATTCTAGGGACGTTCATAGTTGTACCCTTAACGAAGCCTTGTGACCTGTAATACGAGATGCATTGACACTGAGCCACCGGCGGGTTAGAGATACAAGTGTGGCCCTATTAGAAAGGTGTAGGGTATATCTGATGGTCTTGCAGGGCTATTTGCGATGAGATACTAGTTATATGGGTTTGTCTTGAGGACTGGCATCTAGTTGAGAGCGACACATTTTCAGTAGGCCGACACATGGTTTCCTTAGGCGATATCCTTTGTGGTTGCTGAGCTACTATGATCCTGGTAGGTGTCATCGTTCTGATTATCTAGCCTCTTGGGCCTTAGCTTAGGTTATACCGACGCTTCCCTATGAGTTGCTTTACACAGAAAAGGGCCTGGTAAGGTCCGAATATGAAATAATACTTGGAGAAGGCATGCATACTAACTTGACTTGCACCGGTATGATCGCGCATTGCCTGTCGTTATAGAGATATGCTGACTGGGATACCGTGTATTAATTCTATGCCATACTATGGCCTAGTTTTGGTATAGACATAACTCTGCAGAGTCTGGTTGTCTTAGATACCTATGATGCACCATGATTTGTTCTATGTGTTCTCTGACCATTGGGAATTGAAGAGGTTGTGGTATACTTGGCCTTAGCTAGGCATGAATCTATGGTGTTTTATGATGCATATATATACAATTCAATGTAATGCTGATAGTTATTGTATGTATTCGTTCTTTCTATTCGATTCAGGGGTAACTGTTGTATTTGAGAGAGGTTGTGATTAGGATTATTTGGGTTAGATTGAGATTATAGGATACCAAGGCTGAGAGCGTCGTCGCCGACGTTCACTGTGAGCACAATACGATTATCATTGCCTACGTTCACTTTGGACACGATGCGATTATCGTTACCTATGTTCATTCTGGGCACGATATCACTTTAGAGTTCTAGATCTGGATAGATTTGTTGAGTAAGTAATTGATTGATACATCTCATCCCAGATAACACTCCCATCACCATTGAGTACCGGTGGTCACGTCTATATAGTTCGGGTCCTGAGTGATGCTCCCCGAGGACTTGTGTCCTGGTGGCTGCGACTGTGATGCCAGGTGGCGGATGCAAATTCTGAGGACTGAGTCTCATCTGTATTTTGGGTTGAGGACCCTGCAATTGATATTTTGTGGGGCGGGGCCTTGTGATGGATACTCCATGTTGAGACACTATTGTTTATAATAGGGGAATTCTTTCTTCCGTGGGGAATACGTCCCACCGTTACATTTATGCTCGGATGACTTGGCCCTGGCTAACTGCCCAATTGGAGGCTAGGTCGAAAGATCAAGGGTTAGTGTCCTCAGGTGATATTAGGGATTCTGAAACGACCCCAAAAAGTGCCCGAAGGTATGCCTAAAAAATGCCCATAATCATAATTTTCATATATCTCAAAATTCGTGCGTGATATCGAAAAATACGACTTCATATTCTTTTTTAGGAGGAAAAATTGAGTGGTAAATGGGTCTAACCTCAATTTTAGAGCAACCGTAGAAAAATTTGAAATTTCAAAGTTTGCAAATTCTAGTGATAAAGCGCGCCCCAGGCGCGAAGTGCCAGGGGTGTAATTTTTGGCCAGTTTTCTTGTTCCAGTCCAAGAACTTTGGGTCTTGGGCCTAAGTCTCCCCATGCATAAAAACACCTATACTAAGTCATTTTCAATCTCATATCATTCAAGACATTTCCCAAAACCCTCTCTAACACTTAGCCAAATATTTCACCCAAATTCAAGTGTCCCAAACTCATTTCAGATCATAAGAAATTTATTCAAGCTTCAATATCTCATTCAAATATAAGTCAAGCTTATTCATGTCATTAAAGACCATCCTGGGTCCCCTACATCAAACAAAGTTCAAAGGAATTTTTGTTGGCTAAGTTTTGCATAAATACCAGTAGGAGGGTCAACTTTAAAGGGGCATATCTCTTAGCACACAAATAACTGGGTCTCCCACGATCTATGAAATTACATCTCTTTGAATTAGCTTTCAAATGCACTTGGTTTTAGCTTATTTAGAGTTCGGATGAAGAAGTTATGCCCGGTCTCGTAGAACTCGTCTGTACAGAGGTATATATGGGTTTTTGCCAAATTCCATTTCATTAATGGCATTTCATAAATTTAGTTATTTTTATTGTTCTTTTGAGAATTTCCATACTATCTTGATACTTCCTAAAGACCTAATCCCTCCTTCTGAAGATCAAATTCACTCCTCCCAATTGGAATACACTCTCAAATTCTCCAAATATCCTCTACCAAACACTAATAAGAATTCAAGGAAACTCAAGAACAAGTTGTCGATTTCAAGGCCCCATTCCAAGATTCAAGTCTTTCTCAACTCAATCTCAAGAAATTCAAGGTCTAAGGTATGTGGGTTTTATTCATGAGTTCCTTCCACCCATGAAGCCTAATCTTTATTTTTATGAAAATTACATGATTTCAAGTTGTATTTCTTATGGGTATTTATTATTATGAAATATGAGCATGAAATATGTTAGGCTTTTGTTATATATAGTTGATTATGCGTAAATATCTATTTGGAGTTTATACTATGAAGTGATCTTTGTCTTTTGATACTATACATGATTCAAGCTATGAACTCTATGAACTATTGTGAAGTTTTGATATGATTTACAAGTTACCTATGATGGGCTTTTACCATGATGTTGGTAGACTGATTTACTTGATTTTAAAATGCATTGCTTTCACTATTTCATGATCTGTACTCTTGCATTTAGCATGATTTGACATGTCCTCATATATTCCCACCAAGTGTTTGATGAAATGCCAAATTAAGAAATTCTCAAGATATGTACATGTTTTACAAGTGAAGTGACTTCATGATGAATATTGTCTATAAAGTATTTTATCAATTAATGAAATTATCTATGATTATGCAAGTATGAAGCTAAGAGCTTTTCCAAAAATTATACCTCTTGCGAACCTTTTGATGTTAATGAAAGGGTAATGTTTGATGATGATCTATTCTTATATTTTAACATTGGGCTCACCATTAGAGGTCAAGGATTTTTAAGAGCTACTCGTGTCATGATTCTTTTCTCATAAGTTATTAAAGTTATGATTATTCCAATTATTCCGTGGGATTAGGCTTAGCACCGATGGATGGAGGGCTTGCTCTCTTTTCTTGAACTATGTGCCACCATAGGACTATGTTATATCCTTGCAATACTAGTGGATCCGTTTAGTGCACTTTTTCTTGAAGTTCTTCTTGAAATGGTATGGGCTCCCATAAGGTGAAATTACTCATGAAATCCTTTCTGAAATGGGATGGGCTCCTGTAATGAAGGTTACTTCTCCAAAATGGGACGGGCTCCTATAGGGTAAAGTATGGTTTACCTTGGCTTGTAGACCACCTCTTTACTGATGAGGGGTAATCATCGGGAGTCTATGTTGTAGCTCGCTTGTCTTATTCTATGTTGGTTGAGGTCTCTTCCCATACTTATATATTATGATATATACAAATTGAATGATTTACAAAGCATGATTTACTTAAGCATTGATCATACATACCATATTGCTATTATGCTATCTATTGCTTATCATTATATATTTTGACTATGTTGCCTATCTCTTGTTGCATTGCATCATACATACTTAGTACATTCAAACATACTAATGCATACTCTATGCGTACATGATGTTACCATGTAGGAACTGGAGCTCCACTTGATCATCCTCCTCCGCATGGTGAGTAATATCTATTCAAGCAAGTTGGTGTGTCCTTAATTCTGAGGACATAATTCTCTGGATTTATACTATGTATTGACTCTTCTTATGTTAGAAACTTATAATTATGAGGGTGAGCCCGGTTGCTTGTCTTGGTCCCCACTAAGTTCTATGTCTAGAGGTTTTGTTGGACAAGTTATGTATTATGCTTGAGTTTTGACTCATTTATGTTATTTAAGTACTAAAATCTCTCCCTTAGTTTCAATTTCCCTTTTTTATGTTTTCTCTTGTTGTTTATTCTTGCTTCCGTGAAAAAGGATGTGTGTATGATATGCTAAGACACTTTTTTGGGATTCCTTCGGGTTCCTCATTCACCGTGTCATGTCTAGGCCCCTAGTTTGGGTCATGACAAACATGGTATCAGAGCACTAAGTTGTTAATGGTCCTCAGAGTCTAATACACCAAGCCGATTAGAGTTTTATTCATGGTTATGAAGTATGCGACGACTATGTATAAGAGGCTATGAGGTGTTTTAGGGAATGTTTCCCTTCTTCTTACCTTGTGTCGTGGTATAGGAGTTTCCCCTAATGATTGTTCTTGTTATGTTAGATCATGTCTAACACAAGAGGGAGGAGAGCCCACACACCTGAGGAACAACCAACTCATGGAGAGTTCCAGGATGCTCTCACCTTGCTAGCTCAAGTTGTGGCTAACCAAGCCAACCAAGGGGCTCGAGCCTCTCATGCTCCTACTCCGACATCTCGGGTGAGGGACTTTATGAGGATGAACCCACCTGAATTTTATGGGTCTAAAATGGATAAGGACCCTCAAGAATTTATTGATGAGGTATACAAAGTGTTGACTATCGTGGGTGTAAGGTCGGAGGAGAAGGCGGAGTTGGTGACTTACCAACTCAAGAGGGTGGCTTAAATATGGTATACTCAATTGAAGGAGGAGAATGTGAACAATAATGTGATTCTATGGGAAAAGTTTAAGGCAACATTTCTCAACTGGTTCTTCCCTCTTGAGTTTAGAGAAGCCAAAATGATAGAATTCATGAATTTGAAACAAGGATCTATGAGTGTGAGGGATTATGCCCTTAAGTTCAACCAACTCTCAAAATATGCTCTATAATTGGTTCTCGACCCAAGGTCTAGAATGAACAAGTTTGTGATGGGTTTATCCAATTTGGTGAATGAGGAGTTCATGGGCCGTTATGTTGATCAGAGACATAGATTTATCCCGCTTAATGACTTATGCCGAACAATTGAAAGGAGAAATGTTGAGGAAGAGGAGGAGTAGTGAGGTCAAGAGGGCCCATTTTGGTGGTAAGTTCCAAAGTCACAACAGTGGCAGTTTCATCAAGGCCAAGGGTCTTCCAGTGCTCTTAATGGAAGGTTTGCTAATGATAATCCAAGACACCAAGGTGGTAATGGTGGAGGGACGAAGCCCAAGTGCCCCACGTACAGGAAAAACCACTGTGGTCCGTGTTGGAGGAACTCTAGTGCTTGTTTAGGATGTGGTGAAATGGATCACAGGGTTATTGATTGTCTTCATGCTCAAACCAAAGGTAGAGATGGTCTCCCTCAAGGCTAAGGGTGTGCTCCAAGTCAAAATAGATTCTATGCCCTGCAAGGGAGGCAAGGAGGGGAGGAGGCACCCGATGTTGTTATCGATATATTAAAAGTTTTTGATTTGATGTGCATGCTTTGATAGTTCCGGGGGTCACTATTTCTTTCATTACTTCTTTGTTGCTAGTAAGATTCATGAGTGTCCTGAATAGTCATGTGAGTCTATTATTGTTAGAAAGGTCTATAAGGGTTGCCCCATGTTCTTATTGCATAAAATCTTGTCTTGTGATCTTGGTTGAACTTGTCTTGATGGGTTGGAGGTCTTGGGGTGGTTTGGCTACATGTATATCATGCTTCCCATGAGTGTAGAACCCGTAAGGTTGTAATATGATGGTCAAGGATAGATAATCTATTTGGTCAACTAAAATGGGCTAGTCACTTTTCTAAGATTGATTTTTGGTTCGAATTTTCCCCCCAAGTGAGGATGAGGGTAGGTGATATCCCCAAGTGTCTTTTTCGGACTAGGAGTGAGCACTTTGAGTCATGATGGGGTTGGTTGGTTGACTAATGCATAGACTATGTTTATGGGTTTCATGAATAGGGTCTTAAAACCCTACCTCGACATGATTATGGTGGTCTCTAGTGATGGAGTTTTGACATATTTAGAGCTTGTGAATTATTTTGAGGTAGTCTTGTAAGTCTTGGGGAATGAGAGGTTGTTTGCTAATTATGACAAGTGTGAATCGTGGGTAACAAGAAGGTAGTTAGAGCTCCTTAAGGATTATGATATGAGTGTACATTATCGTCCCAGTAAGGCTAATGTTGTGATGAATGCTTTGAGCATGGTATCTATGGGTAGCCTAGCATGTGTTGATGGTGGAAAAGAGGTGACTAGAGAGGTCCATTGGTTGGCTAGAATGGGAGTTAGGTTGGAAGAGGTTGGCTATGGTGGTGTAGTGGGGGCTAATGGTTCTAGATCTTTCTTGGTTGATCAGGGGAAAGCAAAGCAAGACCTTGACCCTACCTTGTTAGAGTTAAAGACCTTGGCGAGAGATGATAAAGGAGGGGTTTTCTCCCAGGGGGAGATAGCGTCATTAGATACTAAGGTAGACCATGTGTGCTTATGTTGATGATTGGGTTCACTTGGAAGTCCCATCCATGAACATGTATTGTCTGGTTTGGCAAGAAACGGAGTTGAGTTTGTGGTTTGATTCCTTAGAGAGTATTGAGTAGGATTGGTGAGGTTGCATGCGAATGGAATTGACTATGGATATGGATATGGTTCGTCCAGTTCTTCATGCTTCTAGGTTGAGGGGATGTGTTTGTGACTCTAGTGCTATAAAACTCCTTGAGGTTGTGGGTATTGTGTAGATTAAGTTGTCTTAGGAGAAGGTCCCCGTGGAGGTATTGGATGGAAGGGTGGAAGAGTTGATTAATAAAGATGTAGTGTTCGTGAAGGCCCTTTGGAAGAATCGTCAATTCGAAAGTGTCACTCGGGGAGTTGGAACGGGCATAGAAAAGCAATATCTATACCACTTTCCCTCTATTCAAGATATGATAACAAATCTAGTCCTTTTTATGATCTCAAATCTTATGTTCCAGCCCAATGTCATTTCCATGCATTCATGTTTATGTTGACAAGTTCATGATGATTTTGACACTTACGTTAAGATTTTGAAAATGGCATTTTAGATGTATTGTTTCATTCTTATTGGGGCTGATTTCTCTATAATTACCCTTCTTATGTATGTTTCTTTGACATTTGGGGACGAATGTTCCCAAGGGGGAGATATTTAAATGACCCCAAAAAGTGCCCGAAAATGTGCCTTGGAAATGCCCATAATCATAATTTTCATATATCTTAAAATTCGTGCGCGATATCGAAAATCTGACTTCATATTCTTGTTCAGGGGAAAAATTGAGTGGGAAATGGGTTTAATTCTGATGTTAGAGCAACCGTAGAAAAATTTAAAATTTCAAAGTTTGCAAATTTCAGTGACCAAACGTGCCCCAGGAGCAACAACCATTGCAAAATTCAAAATTTCAAAGTTTGCGAATTCCAATGACCAAACATGCCCCAAGAGCGACGTGCCTGGAGCGGGGAGCGGTGTGATTTTTGGCCTATTTTCTTGTTCCAGTCAAAGCCTTTGATTCTTGAGACTAAGTCTCCCCATATATAAAAACACCTATACTTAGTCATTTTGAATTCATATCATTCAAGACATTTCCCAAAACTCTCTCTAACACTTAGCCAAATATTTCACCCAAACTCAAGTGTCCCAAACTCATTCCGGATCTCAAGAAATTCATTCGAGTTTGAAGATCTCATTCAAATCTAAGTCAAGCTTATTCATGTCGTTAAAGAACATCGTGGGTCCCTTACATCAAGCCAAGTTCAAAGGAATTTTCGTTGGCTAAGTTTTGTACAATTACTGGTAGGAGGGTCAACTTTAAGGGGAAATATCATTTAGCAAAGAAAGAACTGGGTAGTCCATAACCTACCAAATTAAAGCTCTTTGAATTAGCTTTCCAACAGACTTGGTTTCAACTTATTTAGAGTTCAGATGAAGAAGTTATGCCCGTTTTTGTAGAACTCGTTTGTGCAGGGGTATATACGAAATTTTGCCAAACTCCATTTCATTAATGGCATTTTGTAAATTTAGTTATTTCTATTGGTCTTTTGGGGATTTCCACGCTATCTTAACACTTCCTAAAGAACTAAACCCTACCTCTAAAGATCAAATCCACTCCTCCTTATTGAAATACACTCTCAAATTCTCCCAAGAGCCACTACCAAACCCCAATAAGAATCCAAGGAAACTCAAGAACAATTTGTGGATTTCAAGACTCCAATAAAAATTCAAGGAAACTCAAGAACAAGTTGTGGATTTCAAGAACCCATTCCAAGATTCAAGTCTTTCTCAACTCAAGTTCAAGAAATTCAATGTCTAAGGTATGTGGGTTTCATTTATGGGTTCTTGTACCCGTGAAGCCTAATCTTCCTTTTTATGAAAATTGCATGATTTCAAGTTGTATTTCTTATGGGTGTCTATTATTATGAAATACGAGCATGCAATATGTTGGGGTTTTGTCAAATATTATTGGTTATGCATAAATATCTACTTTCAGCTTATACTATGAAGTGATATTTGTCTGTTGAGACTATATATGATTCAAGCTATGAAATCTATAAATTATTATGGAGTTTTGATATGATTTACAAGTTACCTATGATGGAGTTTTACTATGATGTTGGTGGGCTGACTTACATGATTTTAAGATGCATTGATTTCACTATTTCATGATTTATATTCTTGCATGTTGCATGATTTGAACATGTGCTCATATGTGCCCACCAAGTGTTTGATGAAATGCCAAATTAAGAAATTCTTGAGATATGTATATGTTTTACAACTCACATGTCTTCATGATGAATATGGGCTATAAAGTATGCTATGAATTCATGAAATTTTGTATGATTATGCAATTATTAAGCTAAGTACTTTTTCAAAAATTATACCTCTTGTGAGCCTTTTGATGTTATGCAAGGGTAATGTTTGGTGGTGATCTATTCTTATGTTTTAAGTTGGGCTCACCATTAGAGGTCAAGGATGTTTAAGAGCTACTTGTGTCATGATTCTATGCTTCTCATAAATTATTAAAGTTATGATTATTCTAATTATTCCGTGGGATTAGGCTTAGCACCAATGGATGGAGGGTTTGCTCTCCTTCTTTGAACTATGTGACACCATAGGAGTATGTTATATCCTTGCAATACTAGTGGATCCGTTTAATGCACTTTTTCTTGAAGTTCTTCCTGAAATGGGATGGGCTCCCATAAGGTGAAATTACTCATGAAATCCTTTCCGAAATAGGATGGGCTCCCGTAAAGATGGTTACTTCTCTAAAATGGGACAGAATCCCATAATGTGAAGTATGATTTACCTTGGCAAGTAGACTACCTCCGTACCGGTGAAGGGTAATCATCACGATTCCAAGTTGTATTGCACTTGGTCTTATTCTATGTCGGTTGAGGTCTCCTCTCATACTTATGTATTATGATATATGCGAATTGAATGATTTGCAAAGCATGATTTACTTAAGCGTTGATCATACATGCCATATTGTTATTACGCTATCTATTGTTTATCATTATGTATTTTGACTATGTTCTCTATTTCTTGTTGTATTGCCCCTTACGTATTTAGTACATTCAAATGTACTAATGCATGCTCTATGCCTACATGATGTTACCATGTAGGAACTGGAGCTCCAATGGATGTCTCACACCGAAAAGCTAGTTACTAAGATGGAACAAAATAGCATAGAATCAATAGAGAGTAAAAAGATAATAAAAATGTTTATAATATGAATATGATGTTAAGAGATGAATTTTGAAACTAATGGTCTTTGCTAAACATAAATGATCATATGTACCTTTAAGCAAAAATGCTTATCATATATAGTGAATACATAAATATTAATTGTCAAGGGTTAATTCGGGAATGTACCTAGGAAGATTAAGGATTTAAAAAAACTCGCATTACAAAAAAACTAATAAATTATGGTGATGTATTAATGGGGTTCATAAGAAACTCCCGCTATATGTTTACTTTGTGGTGTTTGTATCAACCCCCACAAAATAGTTCTTTTTATGGCGGTTTAAATATAGGGGTGGTGAAAATCCCCACAATATATTCAATTTGTGGTATTTGTGTCAACCTCTTCAAAATAATCTTCTATCATATTTTACTGGTAAAATAATAGATTTATAGTGTAAAAGCAAATAGATAACAATACATTTTCATGGTTGTTAAATATATTTTTATTATTTATATAAGAAAGGGTCTCATATACCCCTCAACATACTTTTGTAATTTAGAGCTCATATACCCCTCATTATAGAAGTGACTCATATATACCTTTTTAATTTAATGGGAGTGAAAAATTATTTTAAATTTATTTTTTACCCTTGTAAGACTAAAAGAGTATATCTAGACTATTTGTATAGCAATAAAGGTTTATATGAACCACTTTCATCATGAAGAGTATATTATTTCTATATTACAAGGTTGATGGGTATTTAATAACACAATTAATTTTTAATTTTTATTGTAGAAAAAGTAGGCAGTAAATGTTCCCTCTTTTTTTTTCTTTTTCTCTTTTCCACAAAAATAGCCGCTGGCTTCCAGTTTCTCCTTGTGGAACCGTGCCATGTCCCCCACTAAATATGAAACACCCAATTCCATTCTATTTTTAGTTTTCCCTTTCTATTGAATTTTGAGCACTTTATTATTAAATCCACACTCCTTTAAAATAAAAATTTGCAACCCTAATTCTATTTCTATTTTGGAATATTACTTATTAATTGTATCTTCTTTTGTATTGTGTAATTTGCAGGAATGTGTCTAGGATGAATAAAATTTAGAATATCACTGTTTGTAATCAGGTTAATTTTTTCCCTCTTAATTCTTTTTATCTTTCTTATATTAGTAAGCCATAAAATTTGGGGTTATCAATATTGCATTTATTGAACTAGTATGTAATCCTCATGCACAATTTAGTGTGATTTTTTTAAGGAGTATTGACATAAACTGAGTTTAATTCATAATGTCTATGTCTCATATAACATAATTTTATAAGAAGGTCTTACTCTGTTTCTATAAACTTTGAATGTTTTAGACTTTCTTTTCATAAGTTGGCTGGAAATTAGAAAAGAAAGAACACCAATAATTTTCAGCTTCATTGCCTAAAGATCAAATTCTTTTATGTATATACTTTTCACTTTGCAAGCTTTATTTATCTTTCATATGTACCTCTACTCTTTTCCTAAATTTTATAGTGGTTCTTAGAATAATTGAAAATATATGTAACTGTTATGACTTTTTGTAATCAAATATCAAGACATTATTTTCATATTTTTGAAGTATTTAATTGTAGGAGTATAATTTTCTTCTAATACTTGCATTCTATTACTTCAGGCGGATGATGTGGTTTGAGAGTGGACCCACATCACATTTGAAGAACCATCCATCAAACACATACATTTTATTCATATTTATTTTATGTGAAACTTTTTTTATTTATATGAAGTTAAAGTTGTACTTTCTATGAGTTATTAAACATAGTTTGTATTCATTTAGTTTGACATGATGTCAAATTTATATTGTTTCGTATTATAGATATTTTTTTTATTGGAAATTGATTTATTTGATATTGGGTACTAAGTAAGATTATTTGTACATATGAATATGCATGGTCTAACATAATTTAAATCTCCATATATATTTTTTTTTTAAATTGAAAATAATTTATTGCTATTTATAAACTCTTGCAAATTAAATTTGACTACACTATTGGGGTTATAAACACTCACAAATATGAGTTTCTATAATATATATATATATATATATATATATATATATGCATACTTTTAATTAAATGTGGATTTAAATGTGTAAGTATGCATATCCCCTTTAAGACTTGTTTATGGATGGGTGATTATATTACGATTTTAAATGTGAATTTAATTATGTTTTTACTTGAATTTCATATTATATTATTGATTTTAGATCGAATCTTAATTACTCATGTCATTCTCTCATTATTCATGGCATATGCATTCATGTACATGCAATATTATGGAAATTATAAAGTGGGCTAAGCTCAATTTTGTTATATGATGAGATTTTGATAAGATATTGATTATGACAATATTGTGATCACATATATGTCTATTGATTATGGCTCTTTGAGAATTTTGGATGCTTGCACCATTTTGTATATGAATGAGCTATTCCTATGTATGAACATTATGACTATGAAAGTATGGTTTTGACATTTGAGCCTAAGTACAAACAATTATGAAAGATGTTAGGCTTTAAGCCTAATTGTGCATTGAAATGTTTTGACAAAGACTTGTATCTCTTGAAAGCATGTATCATTATGTATATTATAAGTATTTTTGTGGGATGACAACTTAGCAACGATGAAAGGAGGGTTCTCTCTCTTTCCTTGAACTATGTGCCTAGCATAGGTTTGCTTTCTGAAATGGGAGGCCCATAAGGAAAGATGTCTCCAAAATAGGGTTGCCTGTGAGAAATGACATGATATGATATATTTTGATATAAAAATCTTATTCGAAATTGGAGGCCCATAAGGAAGGTTGCTTCATATGAAATGGGAGGCTCGTACAACGAAGCATGATTTATCTTTGGGATGTAAACCACCTCTTTACCGATGAGGGGTAATCATCGGGATCCCAAGTAATAACTCGCTTGGTCTTACTTATGTCGGTTGAAGTCTCATCCCCACTATATATGAGCATCATTTGCATTTCACGCATCATGAATTTCATAGCATTTTGTTGTACTATATTTCTTGCTATATATCACTTTTTACATTATGTGCCCTTATCATCTAACATCGTATGCAGATTTTTGTAAGTTACATACATTGCACCCTGCATACTTAGTACATTCAAATGTACTAATGCATACTTTTTCCTATATGATCTCACCATGTAGGGACGGAGGAATACGATCATCCACCGTACGACTTTAGCTGGGATCTCAAGTTTTGGCTTGTTGTGGTGAGTCCTATCTTCCACGGACAAGCTAGCATTTCTCTATCTTATATAGCTTTTGCTTATGCTATCTTTATTTGAGGGTGAGCTTGGGACATGTCTTGGGCCCCGTCCCATCTTATGAGTAGAGGCATTGTTGGACATCTTGTAGACTCTTGTCGGATTTATGCGTTATGTGTTGTTATTTGGAGCTTATAATTATGTATATCTTTTGGATATAACTATTATGGATTTGTCATGAGGCTAATGATATTTACGTATGTTTGATGTGGAAATGTGGAATATCTCAAGTTCCAAATTGCCCCCACAGAGTGACTCATAGTTACCCGTCCCTTAGTCTTTATATGCTACATGTTATGTGAATCCATGTTAATCCCTTTCCCTATGATATCCTCATAGCGTGAGTCTTACTATCTCATCTCTTAGAACTATTTGTTTACTTTTTGAATATGCTTTCGAACTGATGATGTGAATTTTGGATACTTTGAGGCTTGTTTGGGGACTCTTCTGTTCCTTTTAGCTATGTCACTCCAAGAACCTAACTTCAGTTGTGATAGAGATGGTTTCAGAGCACTAGGTTTATAAATGGTCCCCGGAGTCCAACATGCCGCGTCAAGTAGAGCCTTATTCATGGGTGTGAAGCACGCCACATCTATCGGTAGGAGGCTATAAGACGTTTTAGGAAATGTTTCACTTTTCATTATTCACATTGTGCCATAGAGCATGTCTTAAGATTTCTTATCTCCATCCCTCCCTACAAGATAAGGAGAGTCACTTTGGGCTCGTAATACAATCCAGGCAAGGCAGATGTTGTAGTTGATCCTATAGATGAGGTTAGATGGGAGTTGGTAAAGGGTGTGCATTCTTTAGGAAGCTTACTCCTTTGGATACTCACAGTTTTCTTGGGTTGGCTAGTTATTATGGAAGGTTTGTTTAAGGTTTCTCGTCTATTCCACCTCTATTGACATAGTTGACTCAAAAGAAGGTCAAGTTGGTATGGTCGGGTAAGTGTAGAAGTGTTTTCAGACTTTAACAGATTGGTTGACATTGGCTCCTATTTTGACATCACTTGATGATTTAGATAGGTTGGTGATGTGTTGTGATGCTTCTCAGATTGGGTTGGGTTGTGTACGTATGCAACATGGTGAGGTGATATCTTATGCGTCGAGGTATTTCAAGGTGCATGAGCGTATATCTCGACTCACGATCTTGGGTTAGCGGCGGTGGTATTTGCTTTGAAATTTGGAGACACTATTTGTATAGGGTATATATTGATGTGTTCACCGATCACCAGAGTTAGCAATAGGTGTTCATTCAAAGGGACCTTAACTTGAGGCAATGGGACCTTAACTTGAGGCAAATAAGAAGGTTGGAACTCCTAAAGGGCTATGACATGAGTGTACAATATCATCCCGACAAGACAAGTGTTGTAGTTGATGCTCTCAGTAGGCTATCTATGGGAAGTGTGGCTCTTGTTGAGGAATGGAGGAAAGAGTTGTCAAAAGGTGTTTACCACTTGGCTAGATTGATGGTTGGCCAACTCTAATGATTATGGCATTTATGTTTAGAATGGGGCCGAATCTTCAGTGGTTGTTGATGATAAAGCTAAGTAAGATCTGGATCCATCATTGGTTGCATTGAAGAGGTTGGTTGCCAAAGGAATAAGGTGGTGGTTTCCTCCCAAGGGGGAGATGGTGTACTTGAAGATCGGTTATGTGTTTGGGGTGTGGGTTATCCTAAGAGGGACATCATCAGCGAGGCCCATAACTCTCCTTATTTGGTGCACCCGAGATCTTCTAAGAGATATTAAGGTTTGAGAGAAGTGTATTACTCACATGGCATGAGGAAGGATGTAGTCAAGTTTGTATTCGAGCACTCTAATTGTGCAAAAACGAAGGTAGAACACCAAGGACTTGGTGGTTTAACTCAAGATATTGAAATTTCTACTTAGAATTGGGAAGAGGTGAACATGAATTTTATGGTTGGGTTGCCTTGAACCTGAAAGCAATTGGATTCAATTTGGAGTATTGTTGACCAGATGACTAGGTCGCCTCACTTCTTATTGGGTGAGACTACTCTCAAGGTTGAAGCCAATGTCGAGCTATGTAATTTGGAGTTAGTTAGATTGGATGGTATGCCTATTTTTATTATGTTGAATTGTGTACCCAACTTACTTTTCACTTTTGGAAATTCATCTCAAAAGGGGGCTTGGCCCTAAGGTGAAGTTGAGTACATACTGCTTTTCATATCACTTCGTTGGGTAAGTCAAGAGGACAATTCAAACTTTGGAGGACATGTTGAGGACTTGTGTATTGGAATGCAATGGTTATTGGGACAATCATCTTCCACTCTTTGAGTTTTCTTACAACAATAGCATTCATGCTAGCATTGGTATGGCACCACTTGGGGCTCTGGGTTGTCAAAGGTGTAGGTCTTTTGTGGGATTGTTGGAGTTTGGTGAGATGACTTCTATGGGTTCAAAATTTAGTGTTGGGAGCTATGGGAAGAGTGGAATTAGTTAGGGAAAAGTTGAGGATGGTTCGAAGTCTTTCAAGGGGTTTTACTTAGATGTTGGAAAGAGAGATCATGGATCTTATATTGGTGATTGGGTAGATATGAAGATATCACTTATTTAGGGTGCGACGAGTTTTGGAAAGGGGGGCAAGTTATGTTTCGCGGTATGTAGGACCTTATGAGATTGTTGAGCGATGTGGGAATATGACTTATAGATTGGATTTGCCTCTGGGTATGAGTTTTATTCACTCGGTTTTCTATGTGTCTAAGTTGAGGAAGTGAGTTGGTGATACTAGTGCTATTACTCCTTTGGAAAGAGTTGAGGTTGAGGATGACTTGTTTTATGAGGAAGTTTCGATTGGGATACTGGATGGGATAATAGAGAGACTTCACAACGAGGATCAATACATTGAAAGTGCTACATGGGAAGTGGAACCATGTATGATGCAGCGTCACGACCAAAAATAGGGCCTAGACATGACACGACGTATGCGGAGCCCGAAGGGTCCCCAAACAAGCCTCTTAACTTATCATTAGACATCATTAGTCGCGGAAGAATTTAAATGACATAAAAGAGTAGAAATAGGGGCAAAGGGACTAAAGGGAAAGCTTTCATAACTTCATAGTCAAGAGACAAAAGAGTCAAGGCTCATATTATACATACATAACATGTCCAATAAACACTTCTACTACATAGATAGGAGCAGGGTCAAAGACAAAGCAAAAAGGCTCACCTTGTAGTCAAAATACAACATAAAGAAGAGTGTCTCAATACATAATAAGAGAAACAAGTAGAGGACTCACCAACTAGCTTGAGTAGCACCGAACTAGCCACGCGGAGAAGGAGGAGGAGGATCAACTTGGGCTCCGGTTCCTACATGGTGATATTATATAAGCAAGAGTATGCGTTAGCACGTTTGAATGTACTAAATATGTTGGATGCAATGTAACAAGAGATAGACATCATAATCAAAATGCATAACAATAGGTAATAGGCATAATATAACTATGACATGTATGATCAATGCATAAGTAAAACATGCTTAAGTAACTCATGCTCATTTAGGTTATCATATGTGTAGAAGAGACCAAGCTAGATTGCCAAAGAACAAACCCCTTGGTAGGTTAATGATGATACGCCCCGTCACTTAGGTGGTGAGGTACAAACCCCTCACTAGGTTGGTGACGATGCCGCCCCATCACGCCGGTAGAGAAGTACAAACCTTTCACTAGGTTGATGAGTACAAACCCCTGTCTAGGTTAATGATGATGCCGCTCCATCACTAGGTGGAGAATTACAGACCCTTCACTAGGTTGGTGACGATGTCGCCTTGTCACCCCGGTGGAGAAGCACAAACCTTTCCCTGGGTTGATGAGTACAAACCCACATTTAGGTTATCCGAGTTCTTAATCTCCTCGGATTGGGCATGGTCTAATTCAACACTTTATACATAATTTATCATATACATAAGCTCATTTCATCATCATATATTCAATCATATCATATCTCATCTTTGGACATTCAATTCCTCAAGAAATTGTAACCGGATATTTTATCAAACACTTGGCGGGTATGAAATGGTAGTATAAGATCATGCAATTTAAAGAAGAAATCATGCAAGAAAATCCATTGTAAAACAATCAATCAACACCTTGCAACACTCTCAAGTAATATACATCAAAACCGCTCATCAAATCTTACAATAGCTCCAAGATTTCTGGTTCAAAATATAGCAAAACACTTACAACTTTACATAGCTTTAACATAGTTCATAGACATGTTCATACTGGCAAACCCATTTGTAAAATCAACTTTAAATCATGCAAATTGAGTAAAAAGGAGATTAGGGAACCATGGGTGGAAGAACCCAATGATTGAAACCTACATACCTTAGCTTTGGAGATGAGCTTGGTGAAGATTGGAGATGCAGACTTAAAGCTTGAAGGAGAACCTTGATGAAATCCTTAAGATTGGTCTTGAGTTTTGGTACTTGAATTTAGGGTGAAATATGAGTTTAAGTGTTTGGAAGGATATTGGGGAATGTTAAGGATGATATAAGGGTAAAATGAGGCTAAGTATAGGTACTTTTTAGTATGGGAACCCTTAGGCCCAAGACTTGAAAGTCTTGGACCGAAGACCAAAAAAAACAGGACCAAAATAACACTGCTTCGCGTAGCGAAAGTGATGCAGATTAGTCACTAGAATTTGTATTTTTGCACGTATGATGTGAAACCAAGAGCGTTGGAAAGTTAATTCAAAGAGATTTAATTTGGTAGGTCTTAGGCCACCTAGTTCTTTGTGTGCTAAGAGACATCCCCCTTTAAAGTTGACCCTTCTAAATCCCGTTTTTGCAATTTTTGAATTTTAATATGGTTGCTCTAATATTCTGGTTAGACCCATTTCCCACTCAATTTTGCCCCATAAACAAGAATACGAAGTCTGATTTTCAAAATAACGAACGTATTTTTAGATATATGAAAATTATGATTCCAGGCATTTCCAAGGCACATTTTCGGGCACTTCTTGGGGTCGTTTCAGTATCTCCCCCTTGGGAACATTCATCCTCGAATGTAAAACAAACGTACCAAACAAGAGTGATCATAAACAAATCATCCCCAGCAAGAATGCAACATTATATTTAAAACACCATTTTCAAAATCTCAACATAAGTGTAAGATCATCATAAACTTGCCAACTTAAACATGAATACATATGCATGACATAGGGGTTGAAAGATAGGACTTGGAATCATATGAAGGACTTAGTCGCTATCTTAGTCTTGATTAGAGTGAATGAGGTATGAATACCACTCCCATAAGACCGCTTTGACTTCCTTGGAGATACCCTTGACTTGATGGTCCTTTCAAGAGGACCTTAGTGAACACCACATCCTCATTAATTAACCTCTCCACTCATCCATCTGAAACCTCTACCGGGACCTCCCCCTAAGACAACTTGTCCCCTACATCACCCACAATCTCAAAGAGTGCTATAGCACTAGAGACACCAACACTCCGATCAACCTAGAAGCATGAAGACCCGGACTAACCAAACCCCTATCCATGGGCAATCCCCAAACTTATGCAACCTTACGAACTTCTCTCTTCATCCTATAAGGACACACACTCATAACTCATTTGTCAACCTTAACCACACCTATTCCACTTGTTGCTACGAACTACCATCTCCCCCTTGGGAGACTACCTCCACTCTACCATCTTTCCACCCAAAACTTCCAACTCTAATAAGGTGGAATCAAGGCCTTGCTTAATCTAGACCTCTTAACCAAAGAAGATTTAGAACCATCAAGAATGCTACACCAGCATGCTCAACTTCCCTCAACCTAACTTCCAATCTAACCAACCGATGGACCCTACTAGTCTCCTCCTTGCCACCATCAACAACACATGCTAGGCTACCAAGAGCACCGACAGCAACATTACCTTTACCGGGGAAAAATAATGCACACTCATTTCATGACCCTTAAAGAATTCTAACCACCTTCCTATTATCTCCCATTCGCACCTATCATAATTAGTAAACAATCCCCTTATCATCCAAGACTTGCAACACTACCACCAAATGATTCGCAAGCTCTAAACAAATCAATACCTCATCACTAGAGACCACCACAAACATATCAAGGTAAGGTTTTAAGAACCTACTCAAGAAGCCACAAACACCACCGGTGCATACGTCAACTAAACAACTCCACCAATACTAATAATGCTCACTCCTAGTCAAAAAAGACACTTAGGGATATCACCTATCCTCATCATCACTTGGGGACAAAATCTGACCAAAGATCAATCTTAGAGAAGTGACTAACCCATTGCAGTTGACCGAATAGATCGACCATTCTTAACCATCATATTACAATCTTACGGGTACTACCCTCGTTGGAGGCATACTGTGCAAGTAGCCCAAACTACCCCAAGACCTCCAACACCTCAAACTATGTCCAACCAAGATCACAAGGTAAGACTCTATGCAAAGTAACATAAGGTAACCCTTATAGATGTTTTTTAGCCACTATAGACTCTCGCAACCATCCGGGACAGATAAATGAATCCTATTAGCACAAAGGAATCACACAAGAGATAATAACTCCCAAACCTATCAAATCATCCTACTCCAAAATGAAGGTCACAACATTGGCCTTATTTAGGGTCAACTAAGTGGTAGGAGAAGTAATAGAAGATAACCTATTCACAACCTTCAGTCTTAGCCTGCTAAGCCCAAGAAGCTCCTAATATCTGATGGGTTCAAAGGTCTAGGCCAATCTCTAATCACGTTTGTC
>JAABOM020093444.1:0-28084 GCA_011800125.2 Solanum clarkiae
TGTTCTTAAATTAAAATTTCATCTTATTTAACTTAAAAACAAAACGTCCATCATATTTACTTTTAAATAAACATTTTATCTAATTTAGCTTAAAAAAATAAAACTTTCATCCTATTTAACTTAGAAATAAAACTTCCATCTTCTTTATCTAAAAAATAAAATTTTTATTTAATTTTGCTAAAGTAAAAAAATTAATATTAAATTTTAAAGTTATCTACATTTTAGTTGATATATAAAATATAAATTTGCAGTGAGTAATAAACTATTTAATTAAAAATATGTAATTTAATAGTGTGGTAAACATTTTACGAGAAAATGAAAATAAACAAAAGTATTTGACAAATAATTTCAACTTATAATATCTTCACGAATAAAAATTCTATTTATTAAATGTAATTATTAATCGAAAATATATTATTATAAAAATAACATGAAACGATGACAAAAAGTGTCCGAAAATGTGCCTTGGAAATGCCCGAAATCATAATTTTCATATATCTAAAAATTCGTTCATCCTTTCTGAAGTCTTAACCATTGGCTAGCGCTCACTCGGGAAGGAAATGATCTTTACATGGAAATGAAAGAATTGTTTCAAAAATCTGAAAATATATTCTCGTTCAGGGAGTCAAATTGAGTGGGAAATGGGTCTAACCCGAATTTTAGAGCAACCGTATCAAAATCCAAAAATTACAAAAATGCTAATTACGCGGGTCAACTTTGAAGGGACAAATATCTTAGCACACAAAGAATTGAGTGGTCCACGACATACCATCTTAAAGATCTTTGAATTAGCTTTCCAACGCACTTGGTTTCACCCCATGCTAAGTTTAGAAGGGGAATTAATCCCATTTTCGTTGAACTCGTTTGTGTAGAAAATGCAATTTCCGAAGACAAATCTGCCTTAGTTCCACAATGCGCCTCTGTTATTTTTGGTGCCTGTTTTAATTTTTTCTGTCCAAGACTATTAAATCTTGGGCCTAAGGGTTTCCACACTTGAAAATACCTATATTTAGCCTTATTTCACCCTTATATCATCCAAAACATTTTCCAATACTCACTCAAACACTTAGACTCATATTTCACTCTAAATTCAAGTCCCAAACTCAAGACCAATCTTAAGGATTTCATGAAGGATATCATTCAAGCTTCAAGTCTCCATTTTCAATATTCTTCAAGGCTTCTCTAAAGTCAAGGTATGTGGTGTTGAACCATTGGGTCCTTTCACTCATGGTGCCTAAGCCTCCTTTTTACTAATGTTGCATGATTTAAAGTTGATTTTATATATGGGTCTTGCATATTGAGAAATTTACTGCACAATGATTTAAGTTCATGAAAGTATGGTTGTTTTTAGCATGTTTCGAGCTATAACTCTTGGATCTACTGTTGGATTTGATGACGGATTTTGATGTAAATGTCTTGGGAGTGTTCCAAGATATTTATTGATGCTTTTACAGTAGATTTTCTTGCATGATTTCATCTCTAAATTACATGATCTTTTACCCCCATTACACACATTCCAAGTGTTGGATAAAATGTTCGGTTATGGTTTCTTGAGGAATTGAAAGTCCAAAGCATGAAATATGATTTGAATGATTGTATGATGATAAAATAGGCTTATGTGTATGATGAATCCTATATAAAGTGTTACACTAGGGTGATGGGTTCTTTCTTCACTAACATACCAAGGGGTTTGTACTTTGGAAATCTAACACATTAGGGTGATGGGTACTATCATCACTAACCTTGATGAGGGGTTTGTACCTCACACACTAGGGTAATGAGTGTTATAATCACTAACCTACCAGAGGGTTAGTACTTTGGAAATATAACACACTAGGGTGATGGATGCTATCATCAGTAACCTTGATGAGGGTTTGTACCTCACACACTAGGGTGATGGGTGCTATCATCACTAACCTTGATGAGGGGTTCGTACTTTAGAAATCTAGCATACTAAGGTGATGGATGCTATCATCACTAACCTTGATGAGGGGTTTATACCTCACACACTAGGGTGATGAGTGCTATCATCACTAACCTACCAATGGGTTTGTACTTTGGAACTAGTACACTAGGGTGACCAGTGATATCATCACTAACCTTGATGAGGGGTTTGTACCTCACACATTAGGGTGATGGGTACTATCATCACTAACTTTTATGAGGGGTTTATACTTTGGAAATCTAGCTTGGTATCTTCTACACATATAATACCCTATATGATCATGCATTACTTAAGCATGTTTTACTTAAGTATTGATCATACATGCCATATTGTATATTATGCCTATTGCTTAATATTATGCGTTTTTATTATAATGCCTATCTATTATTGCATTGCATCCTACATACTTAGTGAATTCAAATGTACTAATGCATACTCTATGCCTACGTGATGTCACTGTGTAGGAACCGGTGCCCAAGTTGATCGTCCTCCTCCACGTGGCTAGTTTCGTGCTATTCAAGCTAGTGGGTGAATCCTCCTCTTCGGGGACCTAGTCTACGTTTCTTCTATTATGTATTGAGACATTCATCTTTGTCTTGGCCCCTGCTCTTATCTATGTATTAGAGGTGTTTGTTGGACATGTTATGTATCTATGATATGAGTTCAACTCTTGTCTTTTGACCGTGATATTATGCATACCTTTCCTTAGCCCCGCTTTCCCCATTCTTTTATCTTTGGTGCTTGATTTATTGCTTCCATGAACAAGGATGTGTAATGATGTTTTATGAGGCTTGCATGGGGTCCCTTCGGGTTCCCCTTGCGCTGTGTCACATCTAGGCCTAGGCTTGGGTCGTGACATAACAATTAACTAAGATTGTGAATGTTATTATAAATATTGCTAAAAAAGTATTTTAGTATATATGAATATAAAAGTGGTGTATAAAGGAGAGTTAAAAGGGGAGTATTTTTGGATTTTTACATACTTTATCCTATGATAGGTTATCTTGGGATTATTATTCCATCCACAAGGAGGGATAACTTATCCCAGTACTAATAGTTACTCCTAGGATAAGTTATCCGAGTCATTGCAACCAAATAATGAAATGAGGACCACGAAAAAATTATCCCAGGTTAAGTTTTCTTATCCATCACACCAAACGATTCCTAAGGGCTTCTGTGATGGCCCATAGTTAATGAGACAAGTGGTTGCTACTAAGTTTTCCTTACTGAATCGCACCTCATTAGGATTTTAGTCAAGTTAGAATTGTCCTTTCACATTGAGGGTCCATCTTAAACATCATCAAAGTGCTTCATAAAAATGCTTATAACTTTCATATCATTCATAAACTTTCTAAGATACTTGAGGGTCCTTATCATTCATAACATAATTATTATAGGGACTTAAGATTAGTAGGCTTATGCAAGTGAACCCAAAGATCATGCAATTCAAGAGTAATATGCTATAATATGACAAAATTAGAAATTCAACTTGAAGACTATGGAAATTTATAGTATATAATTACATTGCATTACTATAGCCAATATAACTAAAAATATATCATTATATCATCATTTAAGAAAATTGATGAAGACCTAGAAATTTCATAACTTAAAGAAAAGGTTAAAAGGGAATACTGCTGGACTTTTTGGATGAAAGGAATCCACAAATCAAACCCGCATTCCTGATTGAGAATCCTAAGGAAACTTGAAGTTTGGATGAGAACTTGATGAAACCTTAGCTTTCTTCTTCTTCCTTGGAGGGAACATTTGCCTTAGGAAATTGAGAGAATTCAGAGTGGGAAAGAATGAGAATGTATAGGGTGACTTAGGAATGATCTAGGAGGGAAAGAACTCAAAATGACATAGTATTAGGCTTAGAACATGAGAAAAGGTCAAAAATATCCTTCATTAAAAAATGTCAGACCTAAACCATGACCCCCATCTATAGGTCGTAGAATAGGCCGTGGGTTGTAAACATGGGGTTTCATCCTTGATACTTTTTTGGACTCCTGAAACTGCCTTTGATCCTCCATTTATAACTTGTAGAATGATCTACGGGTTGTAGAACCCTTTTGTGGTTCCTGTCAACTATTGGTAAATTTTTCAAACTCAAGACCCCATCTATGAGACCATTTTAGGACTCATAAACAAGACTATGACTTGTCCTATTTGTTCATAGTCCAAGATTCAAAAATCAACTTTTGATCAACCCTGACCTCAATCTGTGGAACCCTCTTTACGGTCTGTACTTCTTTTTACAGACTGTAAACACCCTTCGCGGACCACCCCTATACTTATTCAAATTTTTACTCTCCATTATCTCCCATCCAAGAGCCTTTCTATAACCCGTGGTTTGAACCACGGGTCATAAATGAAGCTCGTACTTTGGTTTGCAAATTTTTGGTTCCACTTTTTTTGCGTTTTTTGCTTTTAAACTTGTAAGGCCTTACATTAAGAACTACAAATATCTTCTGTTTTATTTTAAAGAATAACATTGATCATCAAATGAAAATAATAATGGGATTAGTGTGATCTTATACATATGACACATATTATTAAATAAAAAGATACATATTGTTATTCTTAATAAGATTAGATTAAGAAGAAAAAATATTGTTATTTATTTGTCAAAGTAATTTTTTTAAAAGAATTACTTAATAAATATATTGTTGAGGCAGTAAGTAATAATAGAAATAGTTTGAATCAAATTCTTAGCATAAGAACATTCTAAAACTAGATTTATCAGTGGCATAGATAAATTTAAACCCAATTAGTATATGTACACGTACGATTCGCGGTTAATATTAACTACTCCCTCTTCCATTATGTGACACCCTTTCATTTTTGGTCTATCCCAAAAGGAATTTTACCTTACTCTAATTAGAAATAATTTAAAATTAAAATTTACTTTAATCCTTAATGAAATGATTCTCAGCTATACAAATATATAGGAATGATTTTAGATCCCATGTTTCAAAAGGCTTCCCTTTTTCTTAAATACTGAGCCAAGTCAAAAGGTGCCACATAAAATGGGATGGGGGGAGTAGTATTTTAGATTTCTATATCTTATTTAAACATGTTAAATCATATTACTCCAATTATTGTACTATTTTTAATGTAATGTACTCCTTCACTCCTCTGCCTTCCCCTTTCCCTTTCCTATTTTCATGACCCGGACCTAGGGCCTAGCCGTGACACAGCAAATGTGACACCCGAAGGTATCCCATCAAAGCCTCATGTTTATATCATAAGCATTCATGAGGTAAAATAAGCATACAGAAGAGAATAAGCAAGCGGAATGTGTAAAACTAAGAACATCATAGTTTCCCTAAGGGGAATGTACATCAATCCATAGTGCCAAAACATGCCTCTACATCATAGATCTTGGTGGAGTCTAGAGTATAGCTTAATAAATCACTCTAAAGATATAAATAAAAAGAAAATGATAAAGTCTCAACATATAGAAACATCATAAATGGGCTTTTTCTCGAAGCATGGGAACTCAACAACAATCTTCAAGCTTAGAATCTTAATCGAACCACAAAATGGAATAATCGCCTCGGCATCCACCTCTATATGGTTAGATCATGTAGGCAAAGAAGTATGCGTTACTACATGAAAGGTACTAAGCATGTAGGTGTACCATGAATCAAAGGACATAACAATAATATCAATATGCATAATCATAATCAATGGAATAAGGTTACAATATGCATAAGCAATGCAAGTTTAAAACCATGGGAAGAAGCATCATCAAATCCATGAAATAACATTTGCATTCATATGTAAGAATAAGACCATAACTGACATATAATATCATGTGGAATATACTATATGAAATCTTGACTTTTCCTCTACACCAAGCAAAGAAGAGTCTACTTTGCAAATGTAGAGTCGATTCTCACCGTATAGGCTCTATCCTAGCTTGGTGAGAACCCTATCATTTGACCCCACCCTTTAACTTTTATCATAGCATGGTGAGTATCGATTATTAAAGCTAAATGGATCCATTAGTACACTTTAAGGCATAAAAATATGAACATCATTCCTATAGTGGCATATAGTTATAAGGCTATGGAATCTACTAAAGCCCTCTCAATGCTAATTCATATCCCATAGAATACATAAACTATGCACATACATAGCTTTCAACATAGTTCATACTTCATTAAAAGTTATGATTTCATAGCTCATAAAATAGTCATCATACTCTTTCATGAAAACATATTATGTCATAAGAATAGTCCATCTACTTTGCTTTTCATCATAATGTGGGAAGACATTCCCACCTTAATATCATCATAAATATTAGGGTCTTCATCACCCTCTTTATTGTAGAATCATCATTATTATCATAACATCTACTTGAGATCATAATCATGAAAATTTATAGCTTTATCATAATAGACTAAGGCTAAGTGTGGGTTCATGAACAATTGAGTCAAAATCATGCAATTGGATGAAATTCATAAAGGAAACCTGCAATTAAAACCAATTGGATCATTAGTAAAGGAACCCATATCAAATCATTAAGCGTTAATCATGCATACATTGAAATCACATACTTTTGCTTGAAATCATATATATTATGTAATTCTTCAATATTCCTACTTAGATAGGTTTAATAATCATGGAATATTCATAATTCATGCATTAGAATCGTGACATAAAAATCCATAAGAGATCATCATGAAACTTTAATAAACAGAAGATTATAGATTGGACTTCATGAATGAAACAAACCCATGAATGAAGCCCTAATACCTTAAGTGAAAATTCTTAGAATCGAAGAGGAAATTTTGGAAATCCTTAAGCTAATATTAAAATCCTAGCTTCAATGGAATCCTTCTTCTAGACAGAGAAATATTTGAAAACCCTTGAGAGAATTATGAGGATGAAGGACTTTGAATGAACTAGGAATAGAACTTATAGGGTTAGAGTGGGTTAATATAACATCCTTCATGTTTATGATCCTACAAAACTGAAAGTTAATTTTGGTGTTGATTTGACCCTACAAGCCAGTCTAAGGCTCGTAGAATGATCCATAGGTCGTCGTAGATAGGCTTCATAGATTGAGTCCAGTGAAAATAAAAAATTGAAAATTTTTTGGAAGTTGATTCACGATTAACAAAATGGACCGTATATGGAACCACGACCTGTCAAAGGTATCATGGAAATGAGTCCTAAAAGGCCTAAATTTTTCTATGTCTGGAATTACTCTACGAGATGACTTATGGCCCATAGATGGATTGATGAGTCGTCCAACATGTTCATGGTTTATAAGATTCAAATTTTGGTGACTCAAATTTTATGATACAAAGTTCTACGAGCCAAGTCATAAGCCGCAAGTGTATCCACGACCCATAGATGGGGTCTCGTGAATGGCTTTAACAGTTTTTATTGAAGGACATTTTTCATACTTCAAATTTGTTTAAGTCCTAAACTATGTCATTTTAGCCCTCTTAACTACCTTAACTAACCTAGACCATATAAGTTATATTTCTAATTCATTCAAAGTCATTCATCCTCATATTTCTCTCGAGGGTTCTCAAATATTTTTCTCTCTAGAAGAATGATTCAATTGGAAGCTAGGTTTTGAAGGTTGGCCTAAGGATTTCCATATTTTCCTCTTCAATTCTAAAGGATTCTTACCTAAGGTATGTAGGGCTTCATTCATGGATTAGTTTCATCCATGAAGACCAATTCAAAAGTCCTTTTTATCAATCTTTCATGATGATTTCCTGTGAGCTTTTATGCTATGATTTCAATGCATGGATTTTGATTCCCACATGATGATTATATCTAATTATGTATTAATTATGAAAAATTATATAATTTATGTGATTTTAAGCAAAAATATGTGCTTTCAATATATGCATGATTGGAGATTATTGATTTGATGTGGGTTCTTTTACTAATGATCAAATTGATTTAATTGGACGTTTTCTCCATGAATTTCATCCAATTGAATGGTCGTGACTCAATTTCTCATGAACCCACACTTAGCCTTAGTCTTTTATGATAAAACTATATCTTTTCATGATTATGATCTCAGGTATATAATAGTATTATGGTAATGATGATGTTATGATAAAGACAATGATGAAGCCTCTAATGTTTATGATGATGATGTTGAGGTTGGCATATCTACCCACACTTTGATGAAAAGAAAAGTAGATAGACTATTCTTATGATATGAGATATTTTTATGAATGATTATGATGACTATTTCATGATTTATGAAAGTATGATTTTAAATAAAATATGAACTATGTTGAAAGCTATGTATATGCATGATTCATATATTCTGTGGGATATGACTTAGCACCAAGAGGGCTTTGGTAGATTCCATAGTTCCATAACTATGTGCCACCATAGGAATGATGTTCATATTCTTATATGTTAAAGGTGTGCTGGTGGATCCACTCAACTTTAATTATGGACACTCACCATGCTAGGATAGAGCCTGAGGGATGGGGTTAAATGATGGGTCCTCACCATGCTAAGATAGAACCTATAGGGTGATGATCAAGTCTACCTTGGCAAAGAAGACTTCTCTTTGCTTGGTGTAAAGGGAACAACAATATTCCATGTAATAATTTGTATATTCTTATATGTCAATTATTGTATTATTTCTACATATGTATGCTAAGGTTATGAATGGATTTGATGATGCTCCTTCACATGATTTTAAAGTTGCATTTTCTCATGCATATTATGTCCTTATCCTATTGATTATGAGTATGCATATTGATACTGTATTGTGATATCCTTTGATTCATGGTATACCTACATATTTAGTACATTTTATGTACTAACACATACTTTCTTTGCCTACATGATCTAACTATATAAGGACAGATGATGATGTGATTATTCTATTTCATGGCTAGATTTGAATTCTGAGCTTGAAGATTGTTGATGAGTTCCCATGTTTCGGGAACAAGCCCATTTATGAGGTTCCTATATGTTAAGATTTTATAATTTTCTTTTGATATATATCTTGAGGGTGAGATAGTAAGCTACGTTCTAGATCTCACTAACATCTTATGATGTATAGGCATGTTTTGGACACTACGGATGGATGTATATTCTTCTAAGGAAGCCTATGATGTTCTTAGCTTTATACATTCTGCTTGGTTATTTTTTTTATGTATGCTTAATTTACCTTATGAATGCTTATGATATGAATACTAGGCTTGGATGGGATGCTTTTAGGGTGTCACATTCACTGTGTCATGGCTAGGCCCTAGGTTCGAGTCATGGAAAAAGTTATTTCAGAGCACAAAGTGTGAAAGCATCCTAGAGAGTCCAACATGCCATGTTTAGTAGAGTCTTGTTCACAGTGTAAAGCATGCTACATCCCTGAATTAGAAGCTATGAGATGTTTAGGTAAAACTTCTCTTCTTTAGTGATCTATGTCGTGCTTTAAAGAACTCTCGTATCCTAATGTTTATTATTTGGTGTTTCTAGAAATAGCTTCACGATGTGCGATTTTGCCAAGGGGAGCTAATGCTAACGAATATCAAGTTCCTTGGGCTTCTCAAGTTCTTCAAGCGAACCAAGTTTCTAATGATAAGTTTAAGTATTTGCTTCTCTAAAGGCTCTTACTCCAGCCTCGAAAATAAGAGCTTTTCTCGAATGAATGCCCTAGAGTTCATGTTTCCAAGGTAGATGAACACCCATAAGATTACATTGATAAGGTGTATACATTGGTGGAGATTATAGGAGTGTCCTCTGAGGAAAAGGCCAAATTGTTGGCTTATTAACATAAAAGAGTTGCTCAAGTTTGGTTCACTCATTGGATGTCCGAAAGAGAAGAGGGCCTATCAATTGGGAGATGTTTAAAGCCACTTTCCTTGAGGTTTCTTCCCGCATGAAATAAGGGAAGCCAAAGTGATGGAATTCATGAACTATAAGCAAGGTGGAATGAATGTGAGGGAGTATGCCCTCAAGTTTACTAAGTTATCCAAATTTACTCCTTCCTTGGTGACCGACTCTAGGGCTCGCACAAACAAGTTCACTTTGGGTGTATCCAACTTGATAAAGAGGGAGTGCAAGGACGCGATGCTCATTAAAGAAATGAATATCTCTAGACTCATAACCCATCCCGAACAAGGGAAGAGTGAGAAACTTCAAAAGATGAGGACAATAAAGTCTCAGAGAGATTGATATGATGGTGGATTTTCTTATAATGAGTCTGGTGGTGGCCGTTTTCAACAAGGCCAAGAGTCTTTAAAAGATGCTTCTCAAAGGTTGACAAAGAGAAAAAAAGGCCGATCCTAAGGCCGATGGTATGTTGTTAAAGGCAGTGTTACTCCTCCTAGATGTCCCAAGTGTGGGACGAACCATGGTGGTGAATATTTGAGAGTTACCAACGCATGCTTTAGTCGTGGGAAAATAGAACATAAGTTTTTCTAATATCCTCATGTTGCTTATAAGGGTAAAGAAAGGCGTTAACAAGGTCAAATAGCTTAAAGAGGAAAAGTGCAACAAGGTTCCTAGGCTCAAGGTAGTGTGTCCACGTGGTAATCGATTCTATTCTTGCATGCTAGGAAAGAGATTAACAAGTCCCTCGATGTGGTTACCAGTATGTTTAGAGTCTTTGGTCATGATGTGTATGTTTTGCTTGACCCCAGTGTCATATGTACTTTGTTACTCCTTACCTTACTGTAAAGTTTTATGTTTCTCTGAAAGCTTTGGTATAAGCTCATTCGGTCTATACTCCTATTGATGACTCAATCCTAGCCAAGAAAGTCTATTGAAATTGTCTCGTGTCAATCTTACACAAAATTTTCCTATGTGATCTATGTGAGCTTGATATGACCGATTGTGATATTATTTTTGGTATGGATTAGTTCCATGCATCCTGTGCTTCTATTGATTGTAGGATCTGTAAGGTCACACTACAAGTTCCTAATGAGCCTATTGTAGAATTGAAGGGAACCTTTTGGTATGGATTGGTTCCATGCATCCTGTGCTTCTATTGATTGTAGGATCTATAAGGTCACACTGCAAGTTCCTATTTGATCAACTACAAGGTGCAAGCTACATTTCCTTATGGTTGATCTCTGGTCCGAATATCACCAATTGAGGGTGAAGGAAAATGATATCCCAAGGATAACATTTAGAACTCAGTATGGTCATTTTGAATTGTTGGTTATGTCATTTAGACTGACTAATGTCCCCACTACTTTCATGGATTTGATGAATAGGATTTTAAAATAATATTTGGATATATTCATGGTGGTGTTCATAGATGATATATTGATCTACTCACGATATTTAAAAGATCACGAGGATCATTTGAGGATTGTATTTCAAACATTGAGAGATAGAAAACTCTTTTCCAAGTTTAGCAAGTGTGAATTTTGTCTAAAAGAGGTGGCTTTTCTTTGTCACATTATTTCGGGTGATGGTATTACGGATAACCCAAAGAAGTTTGAGGTAGTGAAGAATTGGCCTAGACCATTCTCTCCATATGATATTAGGAGCTTCTTGAGTTTGTCCTGATACTATAAGATGTTTGTTGAAGGATTTTCCTCCATTATTTCTCCTTTAATGAGGTTGACCCAAAAGAAGGTAAAATCCCAATGGTCCGACGAATTGAAAAGAATTTCCAATTGTTAAACGATCATCTTACTTTAGCTCCTATTTTGACATTGCCAGAAGGTCCGGATGGTTTTGTTGTGTATTATGAAGCCTCACATATAAGCTTGAATTGTGTGTTGATGCAACATGTAAAGGTGATTTCCTTTTCTTCAAGGTAATTAAAAGTGCATGAAAAGAATTATTTGACACATGATCTTGAGTTGTTCGCCATTCTGTTTGCATTGAAAATTTTGCGATATTATCTGTAAGGGAGTATGTGTTGATATATTTACTGACCACAAGAGTTTGCAATACGTGTTTTATCAAAGGGATTTGAATCTAAGGCAAAGAAGGTGGTTGAAACTATTGAAAGATTACGATATGAGTATGACTTATCACCCCGAGAAGGCTAATAATGTGGAATATGTATTAAGTAGAGTGTCTATGGGCATAATTGCATATGTTGAGAATGGAAAGTAGGAGTTGGTCAAAAAATTGCATCATTTGGCTTGTTTGGGTATGAGGTTGAAAAGCCTGAGCTATAGTGGTATGTTGGTACCAAATGTGACGGAATCATCCTTAATGGAGGAAGTTAAAGCAAAAAAAAGACATGGATCCTACTTTGATTGAATTAAAGAAGTTGGTGGTGGTTACGAATATAGAGGTATTCGCACAAGGGGGAGATGGAGTGTTATGTTACCAAGGGCAATTATGTGTACCCAATATAGATGGCTTAAGGAAAAAGATAGTTGATGAAACTCATAATTCTTGGTATTTTATTCATCCATGATCCACCAAGATATATTGAGATTTTAGAGAAGTGTATTGGTGAAATGGCATGAAGAAAGATATAGCAAAATATGTGACGGGATGTGCAAATTGTTAACAAGTGAAAGTGAAATATCAAATATCCAGTGGATTGACTCAAGATATTGAGATACTGAGTTGGACATGGGAGGAAGTGAATATGGATTTCATCACCGATTTTCCAAAGACTAGAAAGAAATTTGACGCAATGTGGGTGGTTGTGGATAGAATGATGAAAACAACACACTTTTTGCCGGTAAGACTTACTATGGTGCTGAAGACTATGCTAAGGTTTACATCTAAAATTGGAAAGGTTTCATGGGTTCTATAATCTATTATATTAGATAGGGGTGCTTAATTTACTTATCATTTTTGGAAGTCATTCCAAAAAGGCCTTGGTACGAAGGTGAAACAAAGTACCAAATTTTATCCTCAAATGGATAAAGAAGCTAAAAGGACAATACAAACATTGGAAGATATGTCGGGGCTTGTGTGCTTGATTTCAAAGGAATTTGGAATGATCACTTACCTCTCATTGAATTTTCTTATAATAATAGCTTTCACTCAAATATTAAAATGGCGTCGTTTGAAGCATTGTATGATAAATGATGTAGATCATTATTGTGATGGTTTGAGGTTGGCAAATTGTCCTTGAAGGATCAAATTTGGTTCTTGATTCCATGTAGAAAGTGAAGGTTATATGGATAAGTTTGAAGGCTTCCCAACATCGTCAAAAGTCATATGCTAGTGTCAAGGGAAGAGAACTAAAGTTTGATGAAGGTGATTGGGTGTATCTAAAGGTATCACTAATGAAAGGAGTGATGCATTTTGGAAGAAAGGTAAATTGAGTCCTAGATATGTACGAACTTAT
Source organism: Solanum clarkiae (assembly GCA_011800125.2). Lineage (NCBI taxonomy): Eukaryota > Viridiplantae > Streptophyta > Magnoliopsida > Solanales > Solanaceae > Solanum > Solanum clarkiae. Next base: position 13,215 of record JAABOM020093444.1, read on the forward strand.
GAGAAAGTGAAAAGAATTGGGAAGGTAGCTTATGAACTAGATTTGCCTATGGACTTAGCTTTGGTTCATATGATCTTTCACATATCGATGCTAAGAAAATGCTTGGGTGATCCTAGTTCTATTGTTCCATTAAATGATGTGTCTATTGACGAGTATTTAACTTATGAATAGGTACCTATTGAAATTTTAGACCGGCAAGTGAAGAGGTTGAGAAATAATATGTCTCTGAAGTGCCCAGAATCGTAATTTTCATATATCTCAAAATCCATGCGCGATATTGAAAATCCAACTTCATATTCTTGTTCAGTGGGTCAAAGTTAGGGGGAGGGGTCTAAACCTGATTTAAGAGCGAAAGATTAGTAATTATGAAATTTTAAGAATGCAATTTTCAGTGGCAAATCCGCGTCGCGCCACAGTACCAAAAATGGCCTTTTTTTTACTCGGTCCAAGACTTCTATATTTTGGGCCTAAGTGTTCCCAAGTGTGTATATACCTATACTTAGCCATATTTCATCGTCATATCATCGTAAACATTCCCCAATACTCACTCAAACACTAAGCCATATTTCTTACTCCTAAATTAAATTCTCAAAACCTCTTCAGGATTTAAGGATTTCCTTCAAGCTTCAAGCCTGCATTTTCAATGTTCACCAAGAGTTTCTCTAAAGCTATGGTATGTGGGTTTCCTTCATGGGTTCCTTTCACCCATGATACCCAAGCTATCTTTACTCAAAAATTGCATGATTTGAAGTTGATTTATTCATGGGTCTTATCCATTATGAAAATCACTGGACACTATGTTGGGTCTACAAAATTGTGACTGTTTTATTATATTTGGAGATATAAATCTGAGGTCTATAATGAGGATAGATGGAGGATCTTTTTGTATATTGTTTTAGGGTATTACCATGTATCTATTGATGGATTTACACTGATTTTTCTATTATGATTTCACTCTTGAATTGCATGGTATTACATTAGCATTATTCTTGAGGAATTGAAGGTCCAAAACATGAGATATGGTATGATTGATGTTATGATGATGGAAAGAGCATATGGTATGATTGATGTTATGATGATGGAAAGAGCTTGTGCATATGATATATTCTATATAAAGTGTTGCATTAGACCTCGCCCGATCTAGGGGGACTAAGAGCCCGGGTAACCTAGTTGAGGGGTTAGTACCTCAAACACCAGGGTGGTATGTGAGATTGCCACTAACCCAGTTGTGGGATTTGTACATCACATACCAAGGTGATTCATGAGATCATCATCAACCTAGTTGAGAGGTTTGTACCTCACACACCAGGATGATAGGTGAGATCACAATCAACCTACCAAGGGGTTTGTACTTTGAAAATCTAGATTGGTCTCTTCTACACATATGGTATCCTATATAAGCATGAGTTACTTAAGTATGCGTTCCTTAAGCATTGATCATACATATTATATTATTATATTATGCCTATTGCCTATTGTTATGCATTTCGATTATGATTCCTATCTCTTGTTGCATTGCATCCTACATACTTAGTACATTCAAAATTATTAATGGAAACTCTTTCCTACATGATATCTCCATGTAGGAACTGGAGCCCATGTTTATCATCCTCCTCCTCCACGTGGCTAGTTCGGTACTACTCAAGCTAGTTGGTGAGTCCTCTATTTTTGGGATGTTTATCTATGTGTCTATTATTATGTATTAAGGCACTCTTCTTTATTTTCTATTTTGACTGTGAGGGTGAGCCCGGTTACTTTGTCTTGCCCCCCGCTCTTATCTATGTAGTAGAGGGGTTTGTTGGACATGCTATGTATCTATGATGTGAGCTTTGACTCTTTGGTTCTTGACTATGATGTTATGCAAGCTTTCCCCTTAGTCCCTTCGCCCCTATTCTTATTCTTTATGACTTTTATATGCTTCCTCGATCAATGATGTGTAATGGTAAGTCAAGAGGCTTGTTTGGGGGTTCCTTCGGGTTCACCATTTGCCACGTCACGTCTAGGCCTTAGCTTCGGTCTTGAAAAACTTTGTATCAGAGCACTAGGTTGATAGATTCTTGGAGTACAATACACCTTATTGATTAGAGTCCTATTATTGGTTGTGAAGCGCGCCATGACTATGAATAGGAGGCTATGAGGTGTTTTAGGAAATGTTTCCTTTCTTCATGTTCTAAGTCGTGTGGTAAGGTTGTGGTAAGTTTTACCCCCAACGATTGTTCTTTGCTATGCTAGATCATGCTTAACACCCGAGGAAGAAGGGCCCGAACTCTTGAGGAGCAACCTACCAATGGTGAGGTCCAGGATGCTCTCGCTGTGCTTGCCCAAGTTATGGCCAACCAAGTTAATCAGGGGGCATAAGGCCCTCATGATACTACCCTAGGAGCTAAGGTAAGGGACTTCATGAGGATGAATCCTCTGGTGTTCTATGGGTCAAAGGTGGATAAAGATCCACAAGAGTTCATTGATGAGGTCTATAAGATTTTAAAAATCATGGCTATTAGGCCAAATGAAAAGGCAGAGTTGGCGGCATACTACACCAACTCAAAAGGGTAGCCCAAATATGGTATGATCAATGGAAGGGGGAGAAGGGAATTGGTAATGTGGTGCTTTGGGAGGAGTTCAAATTGGCTTTTCTTAATCGTTTCTTCCCTCTTGAGCTTAGGGAAACTAAGTTGGTAGAGTTTATGAATATAAAGCAGACTATGCCTTCAAGTTCAATCAACCTTCAAAGTATGTTCCTCATTTGGTGGACGATCCTAGATCTAGGATGAATAAGTTTGTGATGGGGGTCTCCGACTTGGTGAGTGAAGAATGTTGGTTTACTTTGCTAATTAGTGATGTGGACTTGGTGAGTGAAGAAAAGTTGAGGAAGAGGAGAGGTCATGAGGCCAAGAGGGCATGTTTTGAGGGTAAGTTCCAAAGGGGTGGCCGGCTCCATTAATACTGAAGGTCTTCTAATGCTACTAATAGGGGGTTTGCTAATGACTTCCCTAGGCCCCAAGGTGTTGGTGGTGTGGCTCCTATTGATGTGTGTCCTAAATGTGGAGTGGGTTATAGGGGTCCATGTTTGAATGGTTCTAATGCATGCTTTGAATGTGGGGAGCTTGGTCACAGAAAGGTAGATTGTCCAAGAAACTATGGCAGAGGCCGGGATGCAATTATAGTTCTATTGGCTAGGGGTGGTCATCAAGGTGGTTCCACAAGGAACAATAGGTTTTGTGCTCTACATGGGAGGCAAGGGGTTAGTGATATTCTCTACTCCTATTGGTGCATCTATTGTTGCTAGAAGAGTTTATAGAAGTTGTCCTACTCAGATCTTGCATAAATTGTTGCCTTGTGATCTTGTTGAATTAGACATGGTTGATATTGATGTCATTCTTTGTATGGATTGGTTGCATGCCTACTATGCTTCTATTGATTGTAGAACCCATAGGATCAAACTCCAATTTCCAAATGAACTCGTCCTTGAGTGGAAAAATCAAGATGTGGTGGTCAAGGGTAGATTCATCTCTTACATTAAAGCCCGTAAGTTGATCTCTAAGGGGTGTCTTTACCATCTTGTGAGGGTTAGGGATGTGGAGTCTAAAGTCATTCCCATAGAGTCGATTCCAATTGTAAATGAGTTTCTTGATGTCTTCCCAAATGACCTTCCCAATGTTCCACCTAGAAGGTAAATAGACTTTGGCATAGTCCTCCTCCCCTATACTCAACCTATTTCTATTCTCCCTTACTATATGGCCCTGGCAGAGTTGAAGAAACAATTGAGGGACTTGTTGGAGAAGGGTTTTGTTAGACCTAGCCAATAACCTTTGGTTGCTCCAGTGTTGTTTGTGAAAAAGAAAGTTGTGTCCCTTAGGATGTGTATTGACTTCCGGCAACTCAATAGGGTCACCATCAAGAATAAGTATCCTCTTTAAAGGATTTATGACTTGTTTGACCAATTGCAAGGGGCTAGCCATTTCTCTAAGATTGATCTTCGGTTCGGATATCATCAAGTGAAGGTGAGGGAGTGTGATATTCCCAAGATGGCCTTCTAGACTAGATATAGGCATTATGAGTTTGTTCTGATGTCTTTTGGGTTGACTAATGCACCAACCATCTTTATGGACCTAATGAATAGGGTTTTCAAACCCTACCTCAATTCCTTTGTTGTGGTCTTCATTGATGATATTTTGATCTATTCTCGTAGTGAGGAGGAGCGTAGGGCTCATCTGAGGATTGTGTTAGAGGAAGGATAAATTATATGCTAAATAAGAAAAGTGTGAATTTTGGTTGAAGTAGGTCGCATTCTTGGGTCATGTGGTGTCGGGGTATGGTATTAAGGTGGATCCTAAGAAGACCGATGTGATTATAAATCGGCCTAGACCATTGATCCTATCGGACATTAGGAGCTTCTTAGGCGTAGCGGGTTATTATAGAAGGTTTGTGAGTGGGTTCTCCTCCATTGCTTCCCTTATGTCAAAATTGACTCAAAAGAAGGTTAAGTTTGTGTGGACCGATGAGTATGAGAAGAGCTTCCAAATATTGAAAGATAAGCTTCTGTCCGCTCCTATATTGTCACTACCAGATGGGCTTGAGGGATTTGTGGTGTATTATGATGTTTCCCAGGTTGGCTTGGGTTGTGTATTGATGCAAAATAGTAAGGTCATACATTGTGCTTCTAGACAACTGAAGGTAGATGAAAGGAACTAACCTACCCATGATCTAGAGTTAGCCGCCATTGTGTTTTCACTAAGTATTTGGCATCACTACTTATATGGGGTGCATGTTGATGTGTTCACCGATAATAAGATCCTCCAATATGTCTTCACTCAAAAAGATCTCAACTTGAGACAAAGGAGATGGTTAGAACTTCTTAAAGACTATGATATAAGTGTGCATTACTATCTGGGTAAGGCAAATATGGTGGAGGATGCCTTGAGTATGGTGTCCATGGGTAGCCTAGCTCATGTTGATGGTAGTGGGAAGGAGATGGCTAGGGAAGTGCATCAGTTGGCTATGTTGAGGGTTAGATTGGAGAAGGTTTATAGTGGTGATATTGTTATTGTTGATGGTTCTAAGTCTTCTTTGGTTGATGAGGTGATGGAAAAACAAGACCCTGATCCCTCCTTATTAGAATTTAAGGCCTTAGTGAAAGAGGGCGAGGTGGAGGTTTTCTCCCAAGGGGGAGATGGTGCCTTTAGGTGCTAAGGTAGGTTATGTGTACCGTGTGTTGATGGTTTGATAGAAAAGATCCTTGATAAGGCCCATAACTCTTCTTATTCTATCCATCCTGGTTCCACCAAAATGTATAGAGACTTGAGGGATATGTATTGGTGGGGAGGCATGAAGAGGGATATTGCCAATTTTATTTTCGAGTGTCATACTTATCAAACAACTCAAAGACGAACATCAAAGGCTGGGTGGCCTAACCCGTACAGTTCCTACCTGAAAGTGGGAAGAGATAAATGTGTATTTATGGTTAGATTTGCTAAGACTAGAAAAGGTTTTGATTCTTTTTGGGTTATGATTGATAGGATGACAAAATCGACTCATTTTCTACCCGTGATATGCTGTCAAATTACAACACATTTGGTGCCTAAAAGAGGGGCTTTTGTGAGTTCTTAAAGCGACTCTTTAGTGTTTTAATGTGTTTTTGTGTTAATCTTGTAAAAAAGTTAGGTCGACATGATTTTGAAGAAAACTTGCAGATTTTGCTGAAGCATAGGCCATATGAGCCCTCCTATGAGTCGTAGCTCATGCTACGAGTCGTAGGTTGTGTCGTAGCTGGAATTAGAGATCAAAATTCAGGACTCTGTCAAGTGAAGCTCACCCCTACTACCCCAGTCTACGAGTCGTAAGACACACTACGACTTGTATAGGTGGACTCATAGCAAGAATCAGAGAGCAAAAATGTTGGACAGAAAAAATTGAAGACCAAGACTACGAGACCAATATATGAGTCGTAGATCGAGTAATGATTTGTAAATATGGGACGTACCAGTCAGTCGATGATGCCAAGAACCTAATGAGAGACCCTGACTATGACTCATAGGACAACCTACGAGTCGTAACTGTGAAATATATTAGATGCCAACTAGCTTTTCTGCATAATCTCTAGGGTTGTCTTGTAAATACTATAAATAGTTTAAGTTAGGGTTTTGAGAGGGAGTTCGAATAGTAGACATTTCCTCCATAACATTTTGAAGCTTTTCTTAGGTTTTTAGAGTAGATTATTGTTCTCTTTGGGAAACCCATTTTGGGGATTGCAAATTTTGCTTTGTACACATTGTTGATCGATCAAGCTTATGGGTTTGCAACTTGTGGTGCCTATCTCCTTCATTGTTATTGGTGAAACTCTCAACTATGTCTATTATGTACATTTTTGTGTGTTTTATCTTAGCCATGAGTAGCTAAACACCCACAACTTGAGATTGTGCGAACCATGGGTAGTTGACTCATGTGAACCTTGATTTAGGCCAAAGGCTAAAGTTGAGTGTAGCTGCAATTGGTGGCCCTGGTTTGAGGCATAGATATTGTGTACTTCACCTGAGGCTAAAAGCCTAAGTTAAGGGTGGCCTTTATTGTGGTAAAGTAAAATTGATAAGGTGGTTAGTTGGGTAATCAAGAAAGAAATGAAAATGCATGAACCTAGTGAAGAAAAAGAAGAAAAGTGCCTTAAATTGAGAAAAAGCAGCAAAAATGAGTTTGAAATCAGGGCACAACTGAAAAAGAGAAAGAAAGCACTCGAGAAAAGATCAAAGCAATTTAACAAGAAGGGATTGATGAAAAAAGAGTTGGATTATGAATGCTAAAAAATGTTGGTAAACATGATTCAAGGACAGCTTTTAGCCATAACTTTCCCTAAATGCCGCACCAAAGCACCTTGAGCCTATATTACAAGCCTATAAGTCCTAAAGTTATCCAACTCCACCCTATCACCAAGCCAGAAGATGAGTAGAGAGGCACGCATATGGTGTTAGTCAACATGTACTGAATTTTAATTGTGAGAGTGAGAATGCTTCCTCAGTCCCTGAAATCTAAATGCTTTTGAGTGAGTGAGGGCATTTGCACTACTTGAGTACCATATGACTATACTAGTGATTGTGGACGGTTGATGCTCCTTAGCTTGTAAAAGTTGGATTGTCAGGTCTCTCATGATGTTCTTGTTTTCTCAATAACTTGCCAACCCTATTTTTAAAGCGGTAGTTGGGTACTTGAACCAAATGAGTTGTTGTATATGCCATTGATATAGCTGCTATGTATTTCTCTTTGTCTGCGTAGATTGTGTCATCACTTGAGGACAAGCAACAATCCTAAGTTGACAGTGTTGATGTGCTATCAAATTACAACACATTTGGTGCCTAAAACAAGGGATTTTGTGAGTTCTTAAAGAAACTTTTTAGTGTTTTGATGTATTTTTGTGTTAATCTTGTAGAAAAGTTAGGTTGGCATGATTTTGAAGAAATGTTGCAGGTTTTGCTGAAGCATAGGCCATACGAGCCCTCCTATGAGTCGTAGCCCACGCTACGAGTCATAGGTTGTGTCATAGAAGGAATCAACGACCAAAATTTAGGAATTTGCGAAGTGAAGGTCACCCCTACGAGCCCACCGTACGAGTCGTAAGAAACACTATGACTCATATAGGTGGACTCGTAGCAAGAATCAGAGAGCCAAAATGTTGGAAAGAAAAGATGAAGAACAAGACTGTGAGACCAACATACAAGTCGTAGCTCGAGTAACGACTCATACCTATGGTTTGTACCGGTCAGTCCAAGATGCCAAGAACCTGATATGAGACCCCGACTATGACTCGTAGGCCAACCTACTAGTCGTAACTGCAGAATTTATCAGATGCCAGCTGTCTTTTCTGCATAATTCCTAGGGTTGTCTTATAAATACTATAAATAGATTAAGTTAGGATTTTGAGGGGGAGTTCAAACAGTGAACAGTTTCTCCATTACATTTTGAAGCTTTTCTAGGGTTTTTAGAATAGATTATTGTTCTCTTTGGGAAACCCATTTTGGGGATTGGAAATCTTGCTTTGTACTCATTGTTGATCAATCAATCTTGTGGGTTTGCAACTTGTGGTGCCTATCTCCTTAATTGTTATCGGTGAAACTCTCAACTATGTCTATTATGTGTATTTTTGTGTGTTTTATCTTAGCCATGAGTAGCTAAACACCCACAACTTGGGGTTGTGGGAACCATGGGTAGTTACTCAATTATGGTGCCATTGCCGGGGAATATAGCTGGGTTTTGACTTGAATTTACTATTAGTTAGTTCTAGTGTTCATTTCTAGAGTCTGTTGTACTTTACTTTTGTTTTGTTTTTATTGAATGATTTCTTTTGCAGGGTGTACTAGGTTGTATGCCCAACACAAGGAGCCAAGGCAATTCTTTAGCTCCACTAGATTTGGAGTTCCATCAACTACCAAGAAGGATGGCTCGAGTGAATGAGGACATTGAGGTTTAGGAGGATATGCATATGAATAAGGAAGACTCAAGAAGAGACGAGAATCCACCACCAAGGGTTAACCAACCACAACTTAGAGATTTCAATGCAAATGCTTACGAATGGAATCACTACCGATTAAACCCTATGGCGATGGATGTTACCAATTCTACAGTATTACCTCCTCTATCGGCAGATGCTAAGTTCATGGTATCAAGTGGATTGCTCCGGATGCTCCAAAATCGTGGCCTATTCATAGGGCTACCATTAGAGGATCCGTACCATCATCTCCAAAATATTGTCTTCGTGTGCAAAAGTGTTATGGGGACACAAAATATTTCTATTGATACGATTGGATTGAGGGTGTTTTTATTGTCACTGACCGGCAATGCAACTATATGGTTGTTTGAACTTCCTTCGGGTACCATCACGAGTTGGGATGAGCTGCAGAGGGTGTTCCTACAATGATATTTCCCAAGGTCAAAGAAGTTTAAGCTAAAGGACCAAATTAATAACTTCGAGCAATTGCCTAGAGACTCTCTTAGCACTACATGGGAGAGATTCACCAAATGCTTGAGGTTGGTCCCTGATCAAAAAATTGTTGATGATGCTTTGGTCGAGATCATCTATAGAGCACTTGATGATAATAGCAGAGCTCGCACCAACATAATCATGGGAGGCATTTTTTTGATCAACTATTTGAGCTCATTGCTGGACGAATGGAACAAGTGGTGAAGACTAATAGAGTGTGGGGATAGAGTTAGCGTGGTAACACAAAGAGTTCTTGTGCGATTACCACGAACAATGAGCAGGCTAAAATGAATGAAGAGTTTATGGAGCAACTTTCTCAAATCCGTACGAGCATGGATTTGGTTTTAAAACAAAACCAAGCTAGTGTGAAGGCAATAGCTCACCAAACCCCAATTACTCCTATGTATGATGATCAATTCTTTGATGAGGATGGCTATTATGTGAGCAACCAAGTGGTGGGTTTCTGGAACAACCCCCAAGGGTCCAATTCGGACTATTGGAGGCAAGGTTTCGGGAATCAAGGTCAAAACTTCAACCGTTATGGGATATACAGAGATAATAGGGGTGGATACTATGAGAGAGAAAGAGTGCCAAACGCAGAATGTAGAAGAGAGGGCTACAGGAATGGTTCTTATGTGCCACCATACAATCATGATGCCGGATCAAGCAATTCCAGGATCGAAGATATGTTTAAAAGTTTTTGAAGAGAGAAGACCATAAAGATGAGACTCTAACAGATATCTCAAGTATTAGTCAAAAGATAGAGTCTCATTTAGCGACAATCAAGCAACTTAAGCAACAATTTGTACAAGTTTCTTCATAATTGAACTAACGCAAAAACGAGAACCTACCAAGTAAAACGGTTCAAAACCCAAAGAATGAAGGGCATTGCATGGTGGTGATGATGAGGAGTGACAATAGAACAATAGATCCACTTATACCGGTTATTATAGATGAAGTCGATGAGAAGGGTCTTGGTGGTGAAGTTGAAGTTGAGGGAGAAGATCTGAAGGGTGTTGGGATGTAACAAGAAGAGATAAGGGATCATGAATAATTAAAATCCATCCCAAAACCTACTCCTCCTTTCCTTCAAAGGCTCAAGAAGGAAGAGGAAGGAAAGTTCAAACACTCCCTCTCGGTGTTGAAGAAACTCCCCATCAACATTTTTCTCCTAGAAGCATTGGAAAAATGCTCGGATATGGTAAATATATGAAGGACTTAGTCACCAAGAAATGCACTTTGAGAAAAGAGTTATCCTAGGAACTCCAACAATGTAGTGGGATTATGAGTAAATGCCTTGCTCAAAAGAGAGAGGACCCCGGGGCATTCACCATTCCTTGCACTATCGGCAATGTTGAATTTGCAAGAGCATTATGCGACTTAGGAGCAAGATCAATTTAATGCCTCTTGCCGTATTCAAAAAGCTTCGCCTTGGTACTCCTACCCCAACACAAATGAGGTTGCTAATGGTAGATTGAACCATTAAAAAGTCGAAGGGAATCCTTTTGGATGTGCTTGTTAAAGTCGATAAGTTCATATTTCTGACAGATTTTGTGATCCTTGATTGCGAAGTCAATTTTTATGTTCCCATCATTTTGGGGAGACCTTTTCTAGCCACTGGAGAGCACTAATGGATATGGATTCAGGACAGTTGTGGTTCAGGGTTAATGATGCAGAAGTTGTGTTCGATATTCGCTAATCCATGAAACACCCATATGAATGCAAAAGTGAGGTGTGGACCCTCAATGATAGTTGACAAAGAAAGATGACAAAGTCAGGCCATGATGTTAAACAATGCGCTTCTTGGGAGGCAACCTAAGCATTTTGATGATTATTTATTTATTTGAGACATAGGATAGTAGTAGTTTTTTGTTTTAAATTAGAGGATAACGATGCAATCGTAATAATTTTGAGGGTTTCTGTGCTTGGAGACTTGGTTTGTAGGTAAAAAGTGGAAGACCTGAAGATCTGGAAAAATTGGACTTGTAGCAGCTCCTACGAGCAGAACTACGAGTCCTAGTCTTCACTAAGACATATAGTCATGCCTCCTAGGGGGAAAATTGAGTATCTGAAGTTGGAACATATACTACGAGCCAACCTTACGATTTGTAGGATCCTCTACGAATCGTAAGTGGGGTTCGTAGTGCACAGGTATGATTCCTAAATTTTTACCAAGTGTCGAGTCTGGTATGAGATCGGGACCTATGAGTCGTAGGACGACATATGACTCGTAGTCGTGGTCTTGTAGCCCTGATAAGTAGTTTCTACAATTTGACCCGATTTCCTTATAAAAGGGGTCAAAACTATTTTTAACATCCAAATTCATTTTGTAAACCCTAAGTGACGACGGAAAACCCTCCCCCATCAGCCACGTCATTTTGCTGACTAATTTTTTGACTACCCACATCATTTTCCGGCAAGAATTTCTGTGAGGGTATATATTCCTACAGCTTCAACGCGAAATTCATCTCTCTCTGCTTTGGTTCATTTCTCAATTCAATTGTTAAGACTTTCGGTTACATTCTTAATTTTTATTGATGAGTTTGTTCACTGTATGAGTATAAGTTTAGTTTGATCATGTTTAATCACGCCTTACATTGATCATTAAGCCAGACTTATAATATAGGGTTTATAGGCCTTCAAAGAATGGGGTTGTTGAGTGAACCTTGTAGAAAAGCTTTAGTGGGTGATTATGAGTACGATATTTCTAGTGTTTGATATGTAATGTACTAATGTTACTCATGTAGGGGACTGAATGGTTCTCACAATTGCACCTTAGGTGGTACGGGGGTAATTGCCTATGCTTGAACATGTGGGTTTGATTAAATAATTGTGAATGGTGATTGTACTTCCTTGGGATATTGTGGACATGTCAAGAATGAGTTTAGGTTATTGATTGCTTTCAGTGTGCTTGACGTATTATTTGAACTGGTTTTAACTTTTAGGGATAATAGTTGTTTTAAATTGCCAAGGCTAATATGGAATTGATTATGTTCCATTTAGTCATGCTTTGCTCTTATTTGCATGATTAAGTTATATTTGGTGTTGAATTTGTGCTTGGTGTGTAAAATACTTAGGTATTGTGGGTGACTTATGTGCTCAGCTACAAGGCATTCCTACAACTCGTAACTTCCTATATGAGTCGTAGTGGCCCCTAGTAGCAAGCATCAGTCACGTGTAATGCCTTCTTATTTCTCATACGAGACCCACATACGATTTGTAGTACTTGGTACGACTCATAGGGAGGGTCTCATAAACTTTGCTAAGTTTTGAAAATGTTTCTGGAACTAGGTATTAGACCAGGACTACGACCTATAGGCCATCCTACTAGTCATAATTGTGTCTCGTATCTGTGATCAAAAAGAATTTTTAACGGCACAACTGGTTCTACGAGGCTAGTATATGACTCATAGGTCAGCCTACGAGACGTAACTACACTCCTACCTGCGTATTTGCAGTTGCATCAGTGCATTGTTAATTTTTATTTGATTTTATTTCTTGTTCTTTACTTTGTATTTCAGTGAATCAAACATCTGGAATTTACATGTTGCTTTGTGGGTTGTTTGCAGATAAAATGCCTCCAAAAGACAGACGGGCTATTCAATCTCTCCAAAGGAGGTTGCGGAATGAATCCTCTAACACCGAGCAATTTGAGGGCTCTGTGGAAGTCCACAGAGTCAGGCTTGACCTGGATGCCAATAGACCCCAGACTCGGGCACTTGTAGCACAGGCGCCCATGGAAGTGAGTAGTTCCTCCCAGTCTGAAGGGGAGGAACAACAGGGCAACAGAGATGGGTGAGATAGTAGCTTGCCACAAATGAGTCCCTCACCTTCCGGCTCCGAGTTTAAGTCAGAAAGCACATGTTAGCCTCAATAGGAGGTGGTCCAATTTCAGCCCCTAGTCGACCCCAGATAGTTTGTTGTGGGCATGAAGGAAATTTATGACTATTGGTTAGACGATAAAGGGCATGGCAAGCCGGTTCGCCAATTTCATGAGGAGTCCAGGTTGAACACTACGGGACTAGATAGAGTACCTAGATTAGATGCGGGATTGGACAAGCACGGACTATGGTGGACTACGCAGTAGCTGGGCAAATATGCCCCTTTTGTAGTTCATGAGTTCTATGTGGCGTACCTTGCTACACTTCGCCGGGGGTTGCCAAAGAACAAAAGGCCAATTGAGCAGCCAAAGGTGCGGGTGGTGACAGTCTAGGGGAGGAGAGTTGATATCTTAGAGGAGATGATCCGACGAGTGTAGTTTGGGCCTACTTATACAGGCCCTCAGTCCACTGTGGAGTATGATAGCCATATTGAGAAAATGAGGACAGCAGTGACTAGGAAGGACATCAAGGCTAGGATGGAGCTTCTACGTGGATCGCTAGCCAGATTTTTTAGGATTTTATTGAGCCGATATGGGTCACAAACCATGCAAATACTATAGTAAAAACCCACCTCTCATTCCGGGCCAAGTTTTGGTTGTCCATTGTCTATTAGCGTATTAGGCCAACTTTTATGGATAATGTGATCACCCTCGAGAGAGCGGTATAGTTGGCTAGCCTTCTAGCTGGATGTGCTATAGATTAGGCTTAGATCATTTCAGGGCAGATTCACGAAGCTGCAGCTCGGACGAGCACCTCACTGCCGATTTTAGTTTTGATTCATTGACTATGTAGTGCAACAGGTGTTCCTATTGATCCTCACTGGGACCCTCATGTACAGGCCACATCCACTATGGATCCCAGCTTGATAGATGATGATGAGAACTCGGTGGCCGTAGCTCGAGCTATCCCACCTCTTATCCCAGAGCCATTTTTGATCGAGCCATAGATTCGAGGTTCACCTCCATCTCCTACGGGTACTACTCCGTCTACTACAGACCCCACAATGGCAGCAGAGATTGAGTCTACATCATCCACTAGCACCCCAGCACCAGCAGCAACGACATTTCAGGTTTATCCTCTTTTCTCTGTTGTTGCTTTTCCGCTTTATTGTGTAGGGTGGCTGTAGCAGAGGGTAGGCTACGAGAGTTATTAGCACTGGTCTAGCCGCTGATTGATCATATTGTTCGGGATACCAAGAAAAGGATGAGGGCATTTACATGAGATTTAGTTGATTATAGATTCCGGGCGGTTGATGCACGGGTCGATGCGTTCGGGGATAGAGTCCATAAGGGGGTGCTAGGCCTGCTAATACGAGTGCGGTAACTGATGAGTGGCCAAGCTCAATATAACACCCCATATCTTACAGTACTAGTACTATCCAAATGGAACATGATATGACTTTTCAAATTAGCGCCAATTTTTAAAAGTGCTTGAATCTCAAATTAGAGGGCGATATGTATGTCTACGTTGAAGAGGGTCGAGTGTAAATACGTCTTAAGTTAAATTGAGGAGATTACAACCTTAAATGAAGTGAGAGAAGTGAGGTTCTTGTAGGACTTAGGAAGATAATAGGTGAGTCACCTACTTTCTTAGCTTAAATTTTCTAGCTAAACGAAGATGAGGCCTGACATCGAATTTGTCCATGTCCGATTATGGATAAGTCCGTGTTAAGGGTTTAAGTTTAGCCCATATTTTAGCATCATAAATGGACTATATTTTCAGCCTAAGGATAATAGAGAAAGGACCCAAGTACAACAAAACTCACTTGGTGAATTGGGCCAAAACTATGTAGAAAAGGGAAAGGTGGGCAGCAAAGGCCCAACAAATTTGAACCCAATAAGGCCCAAGTGAAAGGGGGAAGAAGCTGCATCACTAGCTTAATAAAGTAAGGATAAAAATGCCTTAGTAGGTCGGCCAAATTTCCCCTTTAAAAAGGGTTTTAAACAACTCCCATAAGCCATTTTAACTTGAACAAAAAAATCAGATTGTTTTGCAAGTTCTCTCTCAACTCTTTCTTGACTTTA
>JAABOM020093455.1:0-28083 GCA_011800125.2 Solanum clarkiae
ATGCTACAAAATTCAATGTAAAACCATCAATAGATACTTGGCAACACCCTCAAGCAATATATATAAAAATCCCTCATCAAATTACACAATAGATCTTAGATTCATAACTCAAAATATGCTAAAACAATCATAATTTCATGAACCCAACATAGTGTGCATTGAAATTCATAATAAGTAAGACCCATGAGTAAATCAACTTTAAATCATCCAATTTTAGGTAAACGAAAACTTGGGTATCATGGGGTGAAAGGAACCCATGAAAGAAACTCACATACCTTAATTTTAGAGAATTCTTGAAGAAGATTGGAGATGGAGACTTGAAGCTTGAATGAGAACCTTGAGATCCAGATGCATTTTGGGACTTGAAATTTGGAGATGAAATATTGTCTAAGTATTTGAGAGAGTATTTGGAAATGCCTTGAATGATATGAAGATGAAATAAGGCTAAGTATAGGTATTTTCACACATGGAAACACTTAGGCCCAAGACTTAAAGTCTTGGACTGGATTAAAAAAAATTGGACAAAAAATATACCAGTCCACGTTGCGCTAAGGGCGCGAACTGCTCATTGGAAATTGCATTTTGCGATTCTCAAGTTTTTCTACGATTTCTCTTAAATGAGGGTTAGACCCATTGTCCACTCAATTTTACCCCCTGAACATGAATATGAAGTCGAATTTTTGATATCGTGTATGGATTTTGAGATATATAGAAATTATGATTTTGGGCACTTTTGAGGCAAAATTTCGGGCACTTTTTGGGGTCATTTCATTGCTACTCCTAAATGAAGAGTTATGAATGGGGGACAGACCCGAGCTATTTCCCTAGAGCAAGTGTAGGAACAGGTTGTTCAGGATGCTCTACAAATAGTGCCAACTGCTACACCTGTTGTTGCTTTAGCTACAGATGTTGTGATGAGATTGTTGAATGTGTTTGTAACGACTCATTTAGTCATTTTGAGATCTAGAGCTTCATATGTTATAAAAGATTTATCTAGTGAATTTAAAGAGACTTTTTGAATTATTCGATAATTTTCGTTATTTAATTGAGGAATAATTCTAGATAATTAAATTAACTAGTGGGTTAAATTTATAGTTTAAATAATACCATATATCACTTATCCTAAATTAATTAAAATAAGTAGTTGAATTTATCACTTTTAGTACACAAAAATGCATAATAAAGAGCTAACAAGAAAGGATAATAAAAGAATAAGAAAAAGAAATAAAAAATATAATAATAATATAAGGGCTACTGAACACATCCCTAGAGAAACAGAATAGTATGGAAAAAAAAGGGACGAGGAACACAAAGCGGACGAAGAAAAGTGCGAAGAGTTTCAGGTAAGTGGACTATCGTTTGGCTTCTTCAACTTTTAGTAAATATATATGTATTGCATTAATGTAGCATTATGTCTTCAGGAACAATTGAAGCATATAGGAATTGATGTATTATGATTGGTGGAAAAACCTATAAAACCTAAGGAACAATAGTGATGAGAATCAATAGGAAATTTATATCATATCTAATATATAAAATAGTTAGTGGAGAAGATATAGTCCTACACGTGGTGTTAGTACATATACGAAACACTTTTTTGATTTTAGTTATAGAAATTCTTCCGATTATCATCTCAAGATTCAAAGATTTTAAGATACTAAGGTAAAAAATTAAATAGTATGTATATTGTAGTATATTATTATCATTGAAATTATGTTATTATAGGAATTAAGACTTAATACTATGCTTGGGAATTGAGAATTTTGATTATAGAATGGGTGAGTTTGGGGGTTTAGACTAAACATATCAATATGAGTGTCCTTAGATTTGTATTCTTACGAAAATTATACATTTGATAAATTTAAAAGATTTCGAGACATTGAAGAAAGAAAGGCATTGGTGGATTAGCTTACTTAATTTCAGTTCTTCAGTTTGAGATAGGTTATGATTTATTCTGTATGACAGAAAGACTTTTCACAGTGATTAATATTCCTCGAGTGTTATTGTGAAGTTTTCTATGCATTTAATTTGTTATGGTTGAGATGATTAACATGTTGTTGTGATTTGTCTGAAATCCCAAGACCATGAAATTAATAATCTTGAACTTATCTTACCAAAGTAATTCCTTGAATAAAGAAGGCTGGACAGAATATTGTTAATGAAGTGGAAAGTATTGATAAAGAATGATGAACTAAATATAATTGAATCAAGTATCACATTCTGACATGATATAAATGGATCAGGTCTCGCATTCTTACATGGTATATTTGGATCGGGCGTCACATCTCGACATGATATATTGGATCGGGTGTCACGTTCCGACATAGTATATTTGGATTGGGTGTCACGTTCTGACACAATATATATTGGATCAGGTTCCACGTTCCGACATGATAATATGAAAGATAAATATATTGAAGTGATTTAATATAATCAATATCAAATAACCCATCTCCCAAAAGAAGTGTGGCGTGGAGGCTAAGTTCTCATGATTGTTCTTGATATTGTTGTTAGATTATGTACTTATTTTATGATGTTGTCACTTGTACTTATAGCTTGTTGCTTTCCACCTATTAAGTGTTATGGTTGATTTCCTGATATTACTCATGCATATTATTTCTATTTGGAGTCGGCTGATGATACCTACTCAGTATATTGGCTCGTACTGACTCCTACTTGTATTTTTTCATTTTTTTTTTGCTTTTGCGGAGTGCAGCGAGTGTTCCATTGACTTCGACTCACCCTAACCTCTAGCCAATCATTGGAATATCAAATTTTAATGTGAGATAACCTTCTAGCTCGTGTTGGATTCTATCAGTTATGGAATGATGTCCTTAGTTTTCGGACATAAACTATTTTATTTATCTATTTTGACATTGTTACTCTTAGACTTAATATTTGAGATTATGATGTCCTTGATGTGATGACTTTCAGATTTCGAGGAAACGCTGTGTAATAGACTTTGATATTTTATTATTTTATGAATTTGAACTTCCTTATTACCATTGTATTTCATAAGTTGAATTGCTAATATAGATTGCGATTTGTATCATTGGTTCACCCAATTTGGAGGTTTGGTGTGGGTGCCACTCACGACCCATTTTGGATCGTGACAGTGTTTGAGGCATTGATGCCTAATTAGGATGGAATCCTAGCTCCTCAAACTACCACACAAATACAAGAACAGGTTCAGTTGAATGTTGATGCGACTCAGATCCTGCATTTAGCCCCTCAACAAGTTGGTTATCAAGTTGTAACTTTAGGGTAACCCAAAGTTCTTAAGAATTTCATGGACCTTAAGCCACTAGAATTTGATGCGACACCAACTTCTACTGTACCTCAGAAGTTCACTAATCTTTGTGAAAAGATAGTTATTACATTAGGGTTGAAGGAGACTAGTGGTATGGAATTTACCACTTTTATGTTCTCAGGATCTCCAGAGGCATGGAGACTACTATTTAGAGAGGTAGACAAGTAGGCTCACTACCTATCACTTGGTCAGGATTCTGAACAATTTTTAAGGATAGGTTTATTCTATTGAGCAAACAAAATGATATGAGATGTCAGTTCGATGATCTATGTCGGGGCACTATGACAATTACAGAGTATGAGGCCAAGTTCACTGAATTGTCTAAGTATGTCCCATTTTAATTGTAGATCCAATGGAGAAAGTGAGAAGATTTGTTGATGGACAGGGGCACCGTTACCATGGTCCTATGATACAGGATGTGCAAAATGGTACATATTCAGACGTGGTTGACACTACTCTTTATTGTGAGTCGTATTGGGAGACGGAGAAAACCGAGCGAGAAAGAAAGAACACACATAGTACAGGTGGATTTAGTGGAGCTCCATCTGGAGGCAAGAGTGGATTTCATTTTGGGAAGTCTAAGCCTAGTCAGTCAGAGTCAGTGGTGCAATCTTCTAAGAATAGTTATCCAGCTAGATAGGGCCAAAAACATATACAGAAGAAGGGTGATACTTCCTTCCAGTCCGAACAACATCTAAGGTGTTCTAATTATGGTGAATCATAGTGGTCGGTTCTTTGGTATTGGTGGTCCTTGTTTTACTTATGGTGAAAGAGGTCATATTGCTAAATTTTGTACTAACGGAGATTCTGGTACTGGTCAAGCTACAATACAGGTGTAGAGAAATATATAAGATACATAGGCTCAGATTCAGCCAGCTAGGGCTACTCCACAAGGTGCTCATGGACAGGGTCGACAGGGTGCACAAGTTGCTCAGGAAGTAGGTAGACCACCATGGCTAGATAGGATGTCGAGGGATCTAATGTTGTAGTCACAAGTATTATTACTGTTAATTCTCATGAGGTATATGCTTTTATTGATCTTGGTTTTACGTAATCGTATGTATCCCCGTCTTTTTCTATACGTTTAGAACAACAAGTTTAGACTCTTAATGTACCATATATGATTATGACTCTAGTTGGGGAGACTTTATCAGTAGACAGAGTGTATAGAGATTATGTTATATCTGTGTAGGGCAAGGACACAACAGCTGCTCTGTTAGAGTTGTCGCTATCTGATTTTGATGTAATTATGGGCATAAATTAGTTAGCATCATGTTATGTTTTGGTTGATTGTTATGCTAAACTTGTACATTTTAATTTCCTTGGAGAACCATCTTTAGTGTGGAAAGGCATTACCCCTCTAACATGGGGAAAGATAATATCTTATGTAAACGCATGCTAGATGATTTATCATGGTTTCTTTGGTTTTATTGCTACTATCCATTATACTCGAGGGGAGGATATTACTATCGATAGCATTCCACTTGTACAAGAATTTGTTTATGTGTTTCAAGAAGACTTACTTGGGCTACCTCCGAAGAGAGATATTAAGTTCAACATTGATTTATTGTTAGACACTCAACCTATCTCTATCCCTCCATATCGTATAGCTCAGGATTAGTTGAGTGAAATGAAGGTCTAACTCCAAGAGCTACTTGATAAGGGGTTCATCAGGCCTAGAGAATCACCTTGGAGTGCTCCAGTTATATGTGAAAAAGAAAGATGACATGCTGAGAATATGTATCGACTACAAGCAGTTGAATAAGGCAACAATAAAGAATAAATATCCATTGCCTCTTATTGATGATCTATTCAATCAGTTATAGGGTGCTACTCACTTTTCCAAAATTGATTTGAGATTAGGTTATCATCAGCTGAGAATAAAGACTGAAGATATCTCAAAGACAACCTATTAAACCAGGTATGGGCACTTTAATTTTTTGGTGATGTCTTTTTGATTGACTGATGCATGTGTAAAATTTATGGACCTCATGAATAGGGTATTCAAGCTATATGTAGATCATTTTATGATTGTATTCGTTGATGATATTTTGGTCTAGTCTCGAGATGAGACTGAGTAAGAATATCATTTGAGAGTTGTATCACTGATACTTAGGGAACGAAAGCTTTAAGCTAAGTTCTCAAAATGTGAGTTTTGGTTGGAAAAAGTTTCCTTTTTAGGACAAATGGTGTCACAAGATGGGATTCAAGTTGATCCAAAACGGTAGAAATCATTCTAGATCAGCCTCGACCTAGTGCTCCTATAAAGATACGTAGTTTCTTGGGGCTAGATAGATACTATAGATGATGTGGGGAGGATTTTCTCAAGGATAGCCACTCTATTGACACGTTTAACTCAAAAAGGTGTGATTTATTAGTGGTCAGATGAATGTAAAAAAAGTTTCCAGAAATTAAAGACTCTATTGACTACAACTCCTATTTTGACCTTACCTATAGTAGAGAATGGTTTCACCATTTACTGTGATGCGTCTAAATTCAGATTTGGTTATGTCTTAAAATAGAATGGTAAAGTGGTGGCATATGCTTCTTGACAAATAAATATTTATGAAAAGAATTATTTGACACATGACTTAGAGTTGGCCGCAATATTTGCACTCAAAATCTAGCGTCACTAACTTTATAGAGAGCCTTGTGAAATCTATATTGATCACAATAGTTTACAATACATATTCAAGCAAAAATATATAAATTTAAGGAAATGACGGTGGTTGAAGCTACTTAAAGACTATGATCTTAATATTCTATATCATCCTAGAAGGGCGAATGTGGTGGCAGATGTTTTGAGTAGAAAGTCTATGTGCAACTTATCCTGGATTACTATTGAGAAGTGACCTATGGCTTGGAATATTAGTCAATCAGGGAGTTCAAACTGATCATGCATTGCCTAGCAGGTTTCCTGCAGGTATGGTGGTACAATCATCCTTAATAGGAGAAGCCAAGGCTTGCTAATATAATGATCCCTAACTAGCTAGATTACGAGATCGAGAGCAGAGTAGAGGCGTGAAGGCATTGTCAATTGATGGCGAGGGTGTCTAGCATCGGCATGGTAGATTGTTTATACCCATAATAGGTGAGGTAAAATGGCTAATACTTGAAAAGGCTCATAGTTCTCGATACTATATCCATCCACCCAGGTGCTTCAAAGATATATTAAGACTTGCATGGTTTGTACTGGTGGAAAGGTACGAAGGCTGATATTTTGAAGTATGTGACTAGTTGTTTGAACTTCCAACAAGTGAAATATGAACATAAACAACCTAGTGGAGTAATGCAAAACTTGATTATCCAGAGTGGAAGTAGGAAAGGATTACCATGGACTTTATTATTGGATTGCCGAATACTTTCAGGAAGTACAACTCAATTTGGGTGATTGTGGATAGCTCACAAAATAGACCCATTTCATACTAGTTCGAGTTACTTATACTGCAAAACAGTTAGCAGACGTTTACCTTTAAGAGATAGTTCGGCTTTATGGAGTGCCTATTTCAATAGTATCAGATAGAGGTGCACAGTTCACTGCGGCGTTTTGGAGTTCTAGTCTAAAGTCATTGAGATCATAGGTTGAGTTGAGTACAACTTTTCATCCCCAAACTGACAGACAGTCTGACCGGTTTATTCAGATCTTGGAGGATATGCTTAGAGCTTGCGCGATTGGTTTTGGTGGACTTTGGATTAATCAGTTGTTATTAGCAGAGTTCGCTTATAATAATATCTATCAATAAAGTATACAAATAGCATCGTATGAGGCTCTATATGGTCGCAAATGTCGATCACCGATTGGATTATTTGAACATGGTGAAGCATAATTGCTAGGTCAAGATTTGGTTCAATAGGCTTTAGATAAAGTTGCAGTGATACGAGAACGACTTCGAACAATACAAAGTAGACAGGAATCTTATGTAGATAAGAAAGTCTGTGATATGTAGTTTTTGAAGGGTGAAAAGGTCTTTTTCAAAGTTTCTATGAAAGGATTTATGAGATTTGGTCAGAAAGGTAAGTTGAGACCTAGATATATTATTCTTTATGAGATTTTAAATCAAATTGGATTAGTGGCATACCGACTTTCTTTACCTCCGAGATTGTCTGCTGTACATCTTGTATTTCACGTGTCCATGCTTCGACGGTTTGTTTGTGATGATAGCCATAAGATAAAACTAGAAGATGTAGAGCTTGATGAGAATTTAGCGTATGAACAAGGTCTGATACCTATCCTGGATAGGCAAGTGCGACAATTGAGGTCGAAGAAGATAGTTTCGGTGAAAGTGTTATGGCATAATCATCCAACTAAAGAGGCTACTTGGAAGTCTGAGGCAGACATATAAGAGAGATATCCTCACGTAGTTAACACTTCAAGTATGGTTTTATATTCATTGGAGAACAAACATTAATTTAAGTTGAGAAAAATGTAATAATCTTTATTTCCAATGAAGGGTTAATTGATAATTTTAACCACTAATAATTTTTACTAAAAAAATTATTTTAAAAAATAAAAATAATAAGAGAAGCGACCAGATCCCTTTTTTTCTTTAATCTATCGCTGCAGTAGAAAATAGAAAAAAAATTAGGGCAGATTTTCATCCGTTTCTTTTGGAGAAAAACACACGTCATATCAAGGTTATTCGAGAAAATTTTTTAACACCCGATAAAATTATCAAAATACCCCTAGAATAGAGAAGTATTCATAATGCGTTTTCCTATGGTCCATTTGCGAATTCGAGACCGGATATGCAATCAGCATGAAAAATGGAGTGAAAAAATCGTCTCGATCGGAGGCGGACATAATTTGATGAAAAACAGTGTAGGTGTGCGCCCGAGGTGGGCCGTGCCAGGGACGCGGACAACACTTTCTTTTTTTTACTATTTTTGATGGGAAATTTCAGAACAGAAATATACATGTCCATGCCCAGTCTGTGTCATGGACCGGACATTTTTGGGATAGAACTTTTTCTTTTAATTTGAGGGACATTCTGGTCAATTTTCTACCCCTCCTAAACTCAAAATACGATCAATTTCGGTCGTTTTAATGAGTAAATAAGGTCAAAAAACCTATTCTAACTCCTTCATAATACTTGATTGTTAGGGCTTGAGAGAGAAGAAAGAAGAACGTGAGAATGGGGAATTCATAGAGGATTCTTGATGGTTGATTGAAGGAGCTTTATCCCAGGTATGTAAGGCTAAACTAAAAGCATCAGATTATTCTCTCCTGTGCCCTGTAGATGGTCTTAGAAGAGAGTTGGAAGTTCTTGAGTCGACATGCATGAATCATGATTAATTTCTTAAAAAATTATATTTCTTACATGTATTTTCATATGTTGATGATCGTAATAAACTTGTTTTCTTGAATTGAATGTGCTTACGTGAATTGCTACATAAACCCTATTCATTAATTCATAGAGATTGCATGCAAGAAGATAGAGATTGAGTCTAAAGCCTAGAGTGAGAATGTTGAGAGTGATTGTGATTGAGAATATGAGAATGATGATAGATTGATAGAAATTGATGGACCATGAGTCTTCCCCACTGAACTCTAATAATTTGTCTATTCGATTGTTCCCTAATGATTGTTTTAAGCCTAGTGCTATTGATTAATATGTTGATGGATGAGATGATTAGAGTCTTTGTGAGACTGATTGGAAGATTTTTCCTCCATCAGGCTGATTGAGATGAATGGATTTAGATAGTTTGATTGGATGGATTGTTTTATAGGCATTGAGTCATTGGATGAGTATTGACCACCGAAAGAGTAAAAGTTAAACCAACTCGCACTCGTCAAACTGCGTAGCATAGTGTAGGTGAGGATTAGGACCACCACATCATATTATATTGAGGTCCCCTCTGATTAGAAGTCCCTGAAATCAATAGAGGACTTACCGATATGCTTTCTCCATTTGGACTTGTTCTTATGGTTTTGATCCATTCTGTACCGTGCAAGTAAAGAATAGCTGTGGCAACATCAGCGTGATTATTGTTCAATCACTGGATCAAAAGTGATTGTTGTCAGATAAGAGAAACTCCCACAAAGTTCCAAAACTGAGTAATCTAAGTCGAGATGAGATAAGATGAGTTGAGATGAGTCCTTTTGAGATGAGTCTGATTTGATTGATGAGATTTGATAGGCTAGATGGGTCATTTATCTACTCTTTGTTCTTGCTTTAGATAGACATTTGATATGTTGATTTATTACTATCCTTGATATTGATTTGTTGTTTCTATATTATTCTATCTATTTTGGTTTCATTCAACTATTTTACGTACCGTACATTCCATGTACTGACGCCACTCTGGCGCTGTATTGCTTTATGATGTAGATACATAGGATAGAGATAATCAGCAGACACATCGTTGAGGATCTTTGGACATTCAGTGGATTGGTGAACCTCCCCTACTTCGGAGGATTCATTTACTTTATTTTCATCATGCTTTAGAGTTAAAGTTGCTTAGCTTTTATTTTGATTGAGGTAGCCATGGATCTGTCATTGGCATCACCTAATAGTGATAGAGGCTACATAGACTAGAGTCGGATGTTGATTATTAAGATTTTCGAGCTAGATCTTTCTACTAGCCTTTCATTTATACCATTATTTTGAGATTAGAGTGTAGATGTGCCTGTTTACATTCCGTCAACTTTTGATGATTAGTAAAATGATTGATTGAGTGGATGTGATGAGGCCAAGTGGTTCGTTTGTGGACTAGAAATAGTCTCTGGGTGTCGGCCATGTCTTGGGTCCCTTTCCGGGGTATTAAAAACTTGGTATCAGAGTACGAGTTCAAGTGTCCTAGGGAGTCTATGAATCCATGTCTAGTAGAGTCTTGTTTATGGGTGTGTCATCGACCACACATGATAAACAGTAGACTATAGGACATTAGGAACTATTTCCCCTTCGTTCATGTTTTAAGTTGTGCTACAAAGTTATATTCTATGAAAGTTCTATTCTAATTCATGTTTTGTGCGTTGTAGAATTGTGATCATGCCTCATTGAAGAACCATTAGAGGTAGAGAATGTCTCGCCAGATAAAATATCAATCCATCGGTGCCTCGCAGACATAATGAGCCCTTGGGGAAAGATACCCCTGTTGTGTAGCCCTTGCAAGATGAGTTCTCCAATGTTGAGCTTCACCAAGCTATTCAAACTCTAGCCCAGGTTGTCACAACACCTGTTACAAGACAAGGAGCAGCCCAACGGGCTTCTCATGACACTTCTAGAGTTCGAATATTCTTGAGGATGAATCCACCTGAGTTCACAGGGTTTGCATCCGTTGAGGATCCTGAGAACTATGTGGAGGAGCTTCAGAAGGTGTTCCAAGTGCTGCATATGGCTGATGCTAACAGAGTGGAACTGGCTAATTATCACTTAAAGGGTGTGGCTAGACTGTGGTATGACCAGTAGAAGAAGGGTTGAAGGGAGAATGCCCCCGTGATGACTTGGGTTATGTTCGAGGAAGCTTTATTGGGGCATTTCTTCCCAAAGGAAAGAAGAGAGATGAAGGTAAGGGAGTTCTTGAACTTGAAACAGGGCTCTATGACTATACAAGAGTATGGGCTAAAGTTCACACAATTATCCTGCTATGATCTGGACGTGGTTGTTGATATGACAAGGAGGATGGGGATGTACATTGATGGGTTAAATAGAGGGCCAAAGGGAGATGGGAGGGGAGCTATGCTCGTGTGACATAGATATAGGGAAATTGATGACTTTCGTACAATAGGCTGATGAGGAAAGGCAACATGGTAAGGAGGAATTCATAATAAGAAGGCAAAAACCACCAGCCATGAGGGTGGAAAGAAGGGGAATGTGAATTGATTTCTAGCACCATCATTTGCTAGTGCACCTGTACCTAAAGTCAGAAATGATCAGAGGTCCCAAAATGTCAGAGTCCACGGGTATCAGTCCTAAGCAAGTGTGGCTCAAGGTTCATTGGGTAAGCCAACATGTGGCAAGTGTGGTAAATAGTACTTGGGGAGATGACATGAGGGGAGTGATGTATGCTATAAGTGTAGCTAGGTGGGTCAGTATAAGAGAGATTGTCCAAAGTGGGTTGACCGGCCTCAATCTTTTGCACCAACCTCATCAACTAAGGGAAATTAGATAGGTACTACAACGGGCACAAGTAGAGCTACAAACCGTTTATATGCCGTGGGTAGTCGACACGATCAGCAGAAGTCCCTAGATGTTGTGACAGGTATGATTCGAGTCTTTTCTATTAATTGTTATGTGTTGATGGATCCTGGTGCCACATTATCTTTTGTAACTCCTTATGTGGCTAGTAAATTCGATAGGACCCTTGAGAGTCTTCTTGAACCTTTTGACGTTTCTTCTTCAGTGGGTGAGTCCATTCGAGCTGAGAGAGTCTATAGAGCTTATGTAGTGTCCATTTATCATTGGGATACTATTATTGATCTGATTGAGTTAGATATGACTAATTTTGGTTTGATCCTTAGCATTGATTGGTTTCATGTCTGTTATGCCTCTGTTGATTGTAGAGCCCGAACCGTTAAGTTCCAAGTTCTGAATAAATCGGTTCTAGAATGGAAGGGTGATTCTGTAACACCTAAGGGAAAAGCTTATCTCATATCTTAAAGCTAGAAAGATGATTGCTAAGGGGTGTATTTACCCTCTTGTGAGGGTCAAATGTATTGATGTTGAGTCTCCAACTCTTGAGTCAGTTCCAATTGTGAATGAGTTTCCAGAAGTGTGTCCTGAGAATCTATCCGGAGTCCCTCCTGATAGGGAGATTGACTTTGGGATTGATGTTCTTTCTGATACCCTGCCTATCTCAATTCCACCTTATAGGATGGCCCCCATTGAATTGAAAGAACAGTTAAAAGATTTGTTATCTAAGGGCTTCATAAGGCCAATTATTTCTCTTTGGGGTTCCCCTGTCCTATTCGTGTGAAAGAAAGATAGATCTCTCATGATGTGTATTGACTATAAGCAACTGAACAAGGCCACCGTAAAGAATAAGCATCCTTTCCCAAGGATAGATGACTTATTTGAACAACTTCAGGGTGCCTCATGTTTCTCAAAGATAGACCTCTGATCTGGTTACCATCAGTTGAAAGTGAGGGAATGTGACATTCCAAAGACAGTCTTTAGGACTAGATATGGCTATTTTGAGTTTTTGGTCATGTCCTTTTGGTTGATAAATGTCCTTGCAACCTTCATGGATTTAATGAATAGAGTGTTCAGACAGTATCTAGGTATGTTTGTGATTGTGGTCATTGACGATATCTTGGTGTATTCAGCAGATGAAGAAGAGCATGCAAATCACCTCAGAATTCTCCTCCGAACCCTCAAGGACCACGAGTTGTATGCAAAAATTTTGAAATGTGAATTCTGACTTAAATCTATGGCTTTCTTAGGTCATACTATCTCTGATGATGTTATTCGAGTGGATGTTCAAAATATTGAAGTTGTTAAGAACTGGCCCAAACCGACCTCTCCAACTGACATGAGAAGTTTCTTGGGGTTGGCAGGCTACTACCACCGATTTATTAAGGGATTTTCTTCCTTATCCACACCATTGACAAAGCTGACTCAGAAAAAAGTCAAGTTTCAATGGTCCGATGAGTGTGAGAAAACTTTCAATGAATTAAAGACTAGACTAACTACTACACTAATCCTATCCTTTCCCGATGGGACAGAAGATTTCGTAATCTATTGTGATGCTTCGAAAGTTGGATTGAGATATGTATTGATGTATAGGGGGAAATTGATAGCCCATGCTTCTAGACAACGTAAGATTCATGAGAGGAACTATCCAATCCATGATCTTGAGTTGGTAGCGGTGATGTCTACACTTAAAATCTGGCGCCACTACTTGTATAGAGTGCATGTGGATGTGTTCACTGACTACAAGTATGTCTTTAATAAAAAAGAGCTAAACCTATGACAGAGAAGATGGTTGGAGTTGCTCAAAGATTATGACATGAGCATTCTCTACCATCCAGGTAAATCTAACATTATTGCCGATGCTCTTAGCAGGTTGTCCATGGGTAGCACAGTGCATATTGAGGAAGGGAAGAAGAAGCTAGCTAAAGAAGTGCATCAATTGGCCCGATTGAGAGTTCAACATGAGGAGAACGATGAAGGAGGAGTAAATATTTAGGGTGGGTATGCTTCTTCTTTGGTGGCCGAGGTGATAGAAAAACAAGACCAAATCCTGTCCTACTGTAATTGAAGGAGGCTATCCACAAACAGAAAGTGATGGTCTTCTCCAAAGGGGAAGATGGGGTGTTGAGGTACCAGAGTAGATTATGCATTCCTCCAAGCTCTACCAAAATGTACCACGACTTGAGAGAAATCTATTGGTGGAGTGGAATGAAGTGGGATATTGCTGAATTTGTTTCTAAGTGCCCAAACTATCAGCAAGCGAAAGTTGAGCACCAAAGGCTATGTGGATTAGCTCAGAACTTTCAGATTCTGGAATGGAAGTGGGAGATGATCAATATGGACTTCATTACTGACCTACCAAAATCTCGAAAGCAATATGATTCGATATAGGTGATTGTGGATAGGATGACTAAATTGGCTCACTTCTTAGTAGTTAAGACAACTAACAAAGCGGAGGAGTACGCCAAGATGTACATCCAAGAGATTGTGAGGTTACATAGAGTTCCCTTGTCCATCATCTCGGATAGAGGAGCTCAATTCACCTCTCAATTTTGGGGATAATTCCAGAAAGGATTAGGTACGAAAGTGAATTTGAGCATAACCTTCCATCCACAGACAGATGGGAAGGCAGAGCATATAATTCAGATGTTGAAAGATATGTTGAGAGTCTGTGTTTTTTATTTCAAAGGTAATTGGGATGATTACCACAATTGATTGAGTTTGCATATAACAATAGTTATCATGCAAGCATTCAGATGGCTCCCTACGAAGCTTTGTATGGGAGGAGATGTAGATAATCAAATTAAGTGGTTCGAGGTTGGGGAGGCGGAGTTGATTGGGCCTGACCTTGTCAATCAATCGATAGAGAAGGTCAACTTCATCAAAGAGAGGCTAGTGACTATATAGAGTCGGCAAAAATCCTACACTAATGTGAGGAGGAGAGATTTAGAGTTTGAGGTGAATGCTTGGGTATATTTGAAAGTGTCACCTACGAAAGGTGTCATGAGATTTCAGAAGAAGGGTAAATTGAGTCCACACTATATTGGACCCTATCAGATCGTGAAGCGGATTGGGAAGGTTTCCTATGAATTATTGTTGCTTTCTGAGTTGAGGGTATTCATCCGGTGTTCCACGTGTCGATGTTGAAGAAATGTTTAGGAGATCCTAACTTGGTAATCCCTATGGAGAGAATCGGAGTAAAGGATAGTTTGAGTTATGAAGAAATCCCAGTCCAAATCCTTGATTGTCAGATTCACAGATTGAGAGCCAAAGAGATAGCCTCAGTCAAAGTCCTGTGGAGGAATCAATTCGTTGAAGAGGCCACATAGGAAGCTGGCGAAGATATGAAAGCAAAATATCCATACCTATTCGTGCCAATGGATGAGAATATTGAAGGTAAATTTCCTTACCCTTAACTAAATTGATTGTCTTTCTTGATGAATGTCTATTCTTGAGTTCGAATAGAGTCGATTGATGATTGAGATAAAATCAAGATTTTGATTGATAGATGTGAGCGATGAGATGAGTTTTGAGTCTAGTCGTGCCTTGATATCCGCCTTTACTCATCATCCGAGGATGAATGATCAAAGAGGGAGAGATGTAACACCTGGTAAAATTACCAAAATACCCCTAGAATAGAGACATGTGCGAAACACGTATTCCCATGCTCCGTTGTGAATCTGAGATCAAAATATGCAATCAGAATTAAAAAATGGAGTGAGAAAATCATCTTGATCGAATTTTAGAGCAACCGAATCAAAAAAATAATTTTTCATAATTTGACAAAAACTCGTGTCAGTGTGCGCCTGAAGCACGACGCTCCACGGACGTGGACAAATACTTTATTTTTTTTAATTATTTTTGACGAGAAATTTTAGAACAGAAATATACATGCATAGTGGGTATTTTTGGGATGACACTTTTTTTTAACTTGAGGGGCATTCCAGTCAATTTCCAACCCCTCCTAAACTTAAAACACAATCAATTTATGTCGTTTTGATGAGTAAATAGGGTCAAAAACCCATTCTAAATCTTTCTTCACAATACTTGAAAGTTAGGGCTTGAGAGAGAAGAAAGAAAAATGTGAGATTGAGGAATTTAAGGAGGATTCTTGACGGTTGATTGAAGGAGCTCTATCTCAGGTATGTAAGGCTAAACTAAAAGCATGAGATTGTTCTCTTATGTTCCCTGTAGATGGTCTTAGAAGAGAGTTGAAAGTTCTTGAGTCTATATGCATGAATCTTGAATAATTTCTAAAAAATTATATTTCTTATGTGTATTTTCATATGTTGATGATCACAATAAACTTATTTTCTTGAATTGAATATTCTTAGATGAATTGCTACTAAACCCTTTTCATTAATTCATAAAGATTGCATGCAAGAAGATAGGGATTGAGTCTAGAGCCTAGATTGAGAATGTTGATAGTGATTGTGATTGAGAATATGAGAATGATGATAGATTTGTCATGACCCAAGGCTAGGGTCTAGACGTGACACGGCGAATGGGGAACTCGAAAGAACCCCAATCAAGCCATTTAACTCGTCACTGCACATCATTGGTCACGGAAGCGTATAAAAGACATAAAGTAAGAAAAAAGGGCAAAGGGGTTAACTGATAGCTTTCCAAAACATAAACATTAAGAGACAACGAGTCATAACTCATATCATAAATACATAACTTATCCATCAACACCTCTAAATACATAGATAGAGCAGGGTCCAAGACAAAGTAACCGGGCTCACCCTCATAGTCAAAATAGAACATAAAAATAGAATGTCTCAATAAAACACAAAATGAAACCATAGACCAAGGTCCCCAAAATGGAGGACTCACCAACTAGCTTGAAATAACACCAACTAACCACGTGGAGGAGGAGGATGATTAACTTGGGCTCTAGTTCCCACATGGTGATATCACGTAGGCAAGTATATGCGTTAGTGCATTTGAATGTACTAAGTATGTGGGATACAATGCAACAAGAGATAAGCTTTATAATCAGCATGCATAATAATAGACAATAGGCATGATATAGCAACATGACATGTATGATCAATGTATAAGTAAAAAAATGTTGAGTAACCCAAGGTCGTATAAGATATCATATGTGTAAAGAAACCAAGCTAAATTTCCAAAGTACGAACCCCTTTGTAGGTTAGTGATTTTGTCATCCCATCACTTAGATGGTGAGGTACTAACCCCTCACTAGGTTGGTGATGATATCGCCCCATCACCGAGGTGGAGAAGTAAAAACCCTTTACTAAGTTGATGAGTACTAACCTCCATCTAGGTTAGTGATGATGCCGCCCCATCACTAGGTGGAGAAGTACAAACCTTCACTAGGCTATCCGGGTGCCCAAACCCTCCCTCCTCTCCAAATTGGGCATGGTCGATTCTACAATTTATATTAGATTCATCATATACATAGGCTCATTTTATTATCATATAGACAATCATATCATATCTCATGCTTTGGACCTTCATTTCAACAAGAAACTCGAGCCATACATTTTATCAAACACTTGGGGAGGGGAGTTATGTAATGGGGGTAAAAGACCATGCAATTTAGAGATGAAATCATGCAAGTAAATCTGTTGTAAAACCATCAATCAACACCTTGCAACACCCCCAAGACACTCGTATTAAAACCCCAAATCAAATCCAATGTTAGATCCAAGATTTAGAACTCAAAATATGCTAAAACAACAATACTTTCATGATCTAAAATCATTGTGCAGTAAATTTCTCAATATACGAGACCCACATGTAAAATCAACTTTAAATCATGAAATATTAGTAAAAAAAGGAGACCTAAGCACCAAAAGTGAAAGGACCCAATGATTCAACACCACATACCTTAGCTTTGGAGAAGTTTTTGGTGAAGATTGAAATGGAGGCTTGAAGCTTGAAGGAAATCCTTGGTTCCGAATGAGGGTTTTATGACTTGATTTTGGGTATGAAAATATGACTAAGTGTTGGTGTGAGTACTTGGCAATGTTTAGGGTGATATGAGGGTGAAATTAATTCTAAGTATAGGAAAAAACACGTGTGGAAACTTTTCGCCCCAGACTTAAAGTCTTGAGCAAAGTTGAAAAAATGAGGCCCCAAATACACGACTCCGCGTCACAAAGGGGGCGCGAAAGCCTCACTGTTTTCAGCCACCTTCAAAAATTGATAATTTGATTTCCTTCCTTTAAAATCAAGGTTAGAACCTTTTCCCATAATTTGGACCCCCTGAACAACAATCTGAAGTTGGATTTATGAAATAACGAACAAATTTTAAAATATATGGAAATCAAAATTTCGGGCATTCCAAGGTAGTTTTTGGGTACTTTTTAGGGTCATTTAAATATCTCCATCTTGGGAACATTCGTTCCGGAATGTGGAATAGATGTACAAGACAAGAATAATCATGAACAAATCATCCCCAACAAGAATGCGACATACATGCAAAACACCATTTTCAAAATCTCAACATAAGTGTAAAATCCTCATAAGTTTTAGCAACTTTAACATGAATGCATATGAATGACATAGGGGCTGAAATGTAATACTTGAAATCACACATGGGACTTAGGATTAGTACCTTAGGCTTAAGTGGAGTGGAAAAGATGAGGATACTGCATTTGCATGTCCGCTTCGGCCTCCCATGTAGCACTTTCAACTTGTTGGTTCCTCCAAAGGACCTTAACAGATGCCACCTCTTTGTTCCTTAATCTCTTCAGTTGCCTATCCAAGATCTGAACCAAAACTCCTCATAAGTCAAGTTATCCTCAACAATATCCACAATATCATGTGGCACAATGGCATTAGGATCACCAACACATTTTCTCAACATAAAGACATGGAACACCGGATGAACCAAATTCATTTCACTAGGCAACTTCAACATATAAGCAACCTTGCCAACCCTCTTTATCACCTCTTAAAGACCAACGTACCTTGGACTCAATTTCCCTTTTTTACCAAAACGAACTACACCTTTCATTGGATAAACTATCAAATAGACCCAATCACCCACTTTGAATTCAAGGTCTCTTCTTCTCACATCGGCATAGGATTTTTGATGACATTGGGTTGTCCTCAACCTCTCCCTAATCATCTTAAACTTCTCAAGAGCCTCAATAACCAGATCCGGCCCCAATAAAGCCACCTCTCCCACCTCAAACCAACCTACTGATAATCTATAATGTCTCCCATAAAGAGGCTCAAAAGGAGTCATATTGATGCTAGAGTGATAGCTATTGTTGTAGGCAAACTCAATCAATGGAAGATGGTCATTCCAACTACCTTTAAGCTCCAAAACACAAGCCCTAAGCATATCCTCAAGGGTTTGAATTGTCCTTTCAGCTTGGCCATCTGTTTGAGGGTGGAAGGCCGTACTAAGGTGAACTTTGGTACTAAGACCCCTTTGAAAAGTCCTCCAAAAGTGTGATGTAAATTGTGCACCACGATCTGATATGATGGATAAAGGAACCCCATGTAACCTCACTAACTCATGGATGTACAACCTTGCATATGCTTCAGCCTCATATGTAGTCTTAACCGATAGAAAATGAGCTTATTTCTTCATCCTATCAACCACCACCCATATGGAATCCAAACCTTTTCTACTCGTGGGCAACACAACAACGAAATCCATATTAATCACCTCCTATTTTCAAGTAGGAATCTCTATATCTTGGGTTAGGACACTCGACTTTGATGTTCGGCTTTGGCTTGTTGACAACTATGACAACCGGAAATAAATTTGGCAATGTCCCTCTTCATGCCTCCCCACCAATACACATCCCTCAAGTCTTTATAAATTTTGGTGGAACCAGGGTGGATAGAATAAGAGGAACTATGGGCCTCATCAAGAATTCTCTCCCTCAAACCATCAACACAAGGCACACACAACCTACCTTGGTATCCAAGGGTACCATCTCCCCCTTGGGAGAAAACCTCTACTTTGCCCCCTTTCACCAAGGCCTTCAATTCAAGCAAGGAGGACACTAGATCTTGATTTGCTATCACCTCATCAACCAAAGAAGATTTAGAACCATCAACCACAACAACACCATTACCCACATCTTCCAACCTAACCTCTAATCTAGCCAATCTATGCACCTCCTTAGCCATCTCCCTATCAATACTATCCACACGAGCTAGGCTACCCATTGACACCTGACTTAAAGCATCTGCCACAACATTCACCTTACCCGAATGGTAATGCACACTCATGTCACAGTCTTTAAGAAGTTCTAGCCACCTTCTTTGTCACAAGTTGAGAACTTTTTGTGTGAAAACATATTGGAGGCTCTTATGATTGGTGAAGCGATTAACATGCATCCAATACAAATAATGATGTCAAATCATTAATGCAAACACCACGGCGGCTAATTCAAGATCATGTGTAGGGTAGTTCTTTTCATGCACTTTGAGTTGCCTAGAAGCATAGGATATGACCTTACCATTTTGCATTAGCACACAATCCAAACCAACTCTAGACGTATCATAATACCCAATAAAACCATCAAACCTATTCGGTAGTGACAATATAGGAGCAGACATAAGTCTATCTTTCAATGTTTGGAATTTCTTGACACATTTATTGGTCCAGACAAAGTTAATCTTCTTTTGAGTCAATTTTATCATAGGGGAAGCAATGGAGCAGAACCTATTCACAAACCATTTATAGTAACCCGCAAAGCCCAAGAAACTCTTAATATCCAAGGGGGTCAGTGGTCTAGGCCAATTTCTAATCACATTGGTCTTCTTAGGATCCATCTTACTACCATCCCCTGACAACACATAACCCAAAAATGCAACCTCCTTCAACCAAAACTCACACTTTTCATATTTAGCATACAATCTCTCCTCCCTTAATCTTTGCAACACAACCCTCAAATGACTCATATGCTCCTCCCTACTATGTGAATAGATCAAAATATCATCGATGAAGACTACAACAAAAGAATCAAGGTAGGATTTGAAAACCCTATTCATGAGGTCCATGAAGATGGTCGGTGCATTAGTCAACCCAAAGGACATCACTACAAATTCATAATCCAGATACCTAGTTCGGAAGGCCGTCTTGGGAATATCACATCCCTCACCTTTACTTGATGGTACCCGGACCGTAGATCAATCTTAGAGAAAAAGCTAGTCCCTTGCAATTGGTCAAACAATTTATCAATTCTTGGAAGAGGATACCTATTCTTTATAGTGACCCTATTGAGTTACCGGTAGTCAGTGCATATTCTAAGTGACCCATCTTTCTTTTTTACGAATATAATACTGGTGCACCCCAAGGTGATTGGCTAGGTCTAATAAATCCCTTTTCCAACAAATCTTTCAACTGTTCCTTTAACTCCTTCAACTCCACTGGGGCCATATGGTAAGGGGGAATGGAGATAGGTTGAGCATCAGGAAGGAGATCTATGCAAAAATCTATCTCCCTTTTAGGAGGGACACCGGTAAGGTCATTTGGAAAGACATCAAGAAACTCACTTACAACCGGGACCAACTCAATAGAAGGGACTTTGGACTCCACATCTTTAACCCTCACAAGATGATACAAACACCCTTTGGAAATCAAGGCTTTGATGCATGAGATGAACCTACCCTTCACTACCATATCATGACTTTTCTACTCAAGAACAGGTTCTTTGGGAATTAAAACTTGACTCTATGGGTTCTACAATCAATAGAAGCATAGCATCATGCATGCAATGAATCCATCCCAAGAATAATATCAAAATTAACCATATCTAATTCAATAAGATCACAAGGTATGATTTTGTGCAAGATGCAAACCTGATAATTTCTACATACCCTCCTAGCAACAATAGATGCACCAATAGGAGTAGACACCTCATATGATTCATGCAACAACTCCGACTCAACATGAAACTTTTTTAGTAGCGAAGGGAGTAAAAAAGGAAAGGGTGGCACCCCGATCAATCAAAGAATATACATCAAGATCAAAGATTTTCAACATACCGGTAACAACATTGGAGACCTCCCAACCCCTTGCCTCCCATGTAGAGTATAGAATTCATTGTGCCTAGGGGCACCACCTTGAGGACCACCTCTACCCAATGGAACCACATTTGCACCTCGGCCCTTGCCACGGTTTCTTAGACAATCCACCATTTTGTAACCAAGCTCTCCAAAATCAAAGCATGCATTAGAACCCTTCAAACACGGCCCCTATGACTCTTCCCACATGTAGGACACACATCAATGAGAGCCACACCACCAACACCGTGAGGCCTAGGGATGTCTTTGGAAAATCTCCTATTAGTAGCATGAGGAGGCACTTGGCCTTGATGGAAATGATCACCCCTATGGAACTTACCCCCAATACGGGCTCTCTTGGACTCATGTCCCCTCCTCTTTCTCAACTTTTGCTCCTCCATTTTCTTGACATATGTCATCAACCGAGACAAATCCATGTCACCAATAAGCATGGCGGACTGACATCTATCATTCACCAAGTCGAAGACCCCCATCACAAATTTATTCATCCTCGACATAGGATCGGCCGTCAAGTGAGGAGGATACTTTGAAAGATGATTAAATTTGAGCGCATACTCCCTCACACTCATAGAACCTTGTTTCAAGTTCATAAACTCTACCACCTTTGCTTCCCTAAGCTCAAGAGGGAAGAATTGATTAAGAAAGGCCAATTTGAATTCCTCCCAAAGAACCACATAGTCATTCCCTTCTTACCCTTCCATTGATCACTCCAAATTTGGGCTACCCCTTTGATTTGGTACGCCACCAACTCTACCTTATCATTCGGCTCAACACCCATGATATTTAAGATTTTGTAAACCTTATCAATGAACTCTTGTGGATCTTCATCTACCTTTGACCCATGGAAAACCAGAGGATTCATCCTCATGAAATCTCTTAACCTAGCTCCTGGTTAGTAGTACAAGGGGCTTGGTCCCCTTGTTGGACTTGGTTGGCCACCACTTGGGCAAGCATAGTAAGAGCATCCCGGAGCTCACTATTGGTAGGTTGCTCCTCGGGAGTTTGGGCACGTCTTCCTCTAGTGTTTAGTATGATCTAGCATAGCAAAGAACAATCGTTAGGGGGGAAACTCACCATAACTCTATAGCACAACTCATAACATGAAGAAGGGAAACATTTTCTAAAACACCTCATAGCCTCCTATTCATAGTCATGGCGCTCTTCACAACCATGAATAGGGATCTAATTGACGCGATATGTTAGACTCCGAGGATCTATCAACCTAGGGCTTTGATACCAAGTTTTTCACGACCAAAGCCTAGGGCCTAGACATGACACGGTGAATGGGGAACCCGAAGGAACCCCAATCAAGCCTCTTAACTTGTCATTACACATCATTGGTCATGGAAGCGTATGAAAGACATAAAGTAAGAAAAAAGGGCAAAGGGGCTAAGGTATAGCTTGCCAAAAAATCAACATCAAGAGACAAGGAGTCATAGTTCATATCATAAATATATAACTTGTCCAACGACACCTCTAAATACATGGATAGTGCGAGGGCCAAGACAAAGTAACTTGGATCACCTTCATAGTTAAAACAGAACATAAAAATAGAATGTCTCAATACAATGCAAGAGGAAAGCATAGACCAAGTTCCCCAAAATAGAGTACTCACCAACTAGCTTGAAATAGCACTGTCTAGCCACATGGAGGAGGAGGATGATCAACTTGGGCTCCCGTTCCTACATGGTGGTATCATATAGGCAAGAGTATGCATTAGTATGTTTGAATGTACTAAGTATGTGGGATGCAATGCAACAAGAGATAAGCTTCATAATCAGCATGCATAACAATAGACAATAGGCATGATATAGAAACATGACATGTATGATCAATGCATAAGTAAAACATGATTATGTAACCTATGGTCATATAGGATATCAAATGTGTACAAGAGACCAAGCTAAATTTCCAAAGTACGAACCCCTTGGAAGGTTAGTGATGTTGCCACCCCATCACTTGGGTGGTGAGGTACTAACCCCTCACTAGGTTGATGATAATGCCTCCTCATTACCGAGGTGGAGAACGACAAACCTTCACTATGTTGATGAGTACTAACCCCCATCTAGGTTAGTGATGATGCCGCTCCATGACTAGGTGGAGAAGTACAAACCCTTCACTAAGTTATCCGGCTGCTCAACCCCTCCCCCCTAAATTTGGCATGGTCGATTCTACACTTTATATTGGATTCATTATACACATAGGCTCAGTTCATCATCATATAGGCAATCATATCATATCTCATACTTTGGACCTTCATTTCAACAAGAAACCTTAGCCGGACATTTTATCAAACACTTGGGGGGTGTAATGGGGGTAAAAGACCATGCAATTTAGAGATAAAATCAGGCAAAAAAATCTTTTATAAAACCATCAATCAACACCTTGCAACACCCCCAAGATATTTATATCAAAATCCCTTATCAAATCCAACATTTGATCCAAGATTTAGAGCTCAAAACATGCTAAAACAACCATACTTTTATGAACTAAAATCACTGTGCAGTAAATTTCTCAATATACAAAACCTCTATGTAAAATCAACTTTAACTTATACAATATTAGTAAAAAAGAGATTTAGGCACCATGGGTGAAAGAACCCGATGGTTTGACACCACATACCTTAGCTTTGGAGAAGTTTTTGGTGAATATTGACAATGGAGGCTTGAAGTTTGAAGGAAATCCTTGGTTCCAGATGAGGGTTTTGGCATTTGAATTTGGGTGTGAAAATTTGACTAAGTGTTGGAGTGAGTATTGGGAAATGTTTAGGATGATATGAGGGTGAAATAATTCTAAGGATAGATAAAAACATGTATGAGAACATTTAGACCCAAGATTTAAAGTCTTGGACGAAAGTTGAAAAATTGAGGCCCCAAATACACTACTCCGCGTTGCGAAGAGGGCGTGAAAACCTCACTATTTTCACCCCCTTCGAAAATTGATAATTTGATTTCCTTACTCTAAAATTGAGGTTAGACCCTCGTCTCCCTAATTTAAAACCCATGAACAAGAATTCAAAGTTAGATTTTTGAAATAACAAATGGATTTTAAGATATATGAATATCAAAATTTCAAGCATTCCGTGGCATGTTTTCATGCACTTTTTAGGGTCGTTTCAAGATTGATAGAAATTGATAGTCCATTAGTCTTCCCAACTAAACTCTAATGATTTGTATATTCCATTATTACCTAATAATTGTTCTAAGCCTTGTGCTACTGATTGAGATGTTGATGGATGACATTATTAGAATCTCTGAGACTTCCTGGAAGATTGTGCCTCCATGAGGCTGATTGAGATGATTGGATTGATATAATATAATTGGATGGATTATTTTATGAGCATTGAGTCATGGAAGGAGTATCGATCATTGAAAGAGTAAGAGTTAAACCAAATTGCACTCATCAAGCTACGTCGCCTTGAGTAGGTGAGGATTAGGACCACCATATCATATTATGTTGAGGTCCCCTTTGATTAGAAGACCCTGAAATCAATAGAGGATTTATAGATCTGTTGTCTCCATATGGACTTGTCCTTATGGTTTCGATTCGTTCTCTTCCTGGAAAGTACAGAATGGTTGTGGCAACATCATCTTGATTATTGTACAATTACTGGCTCATGAGTGATTATTATCGGATAAGAAAAACTCCTAAAAAGTTCCCAAACTGAGTAATTTGAGTCGAGATTCGATGAGATGAGTCCTTCCGAGATGAGTCTGATTTGATTCATGAGATTTGATGGGTTAGATGGGTCATTTATCTACTCTCTCTTCTTCATTCAGACCGACATTTGACATGTTGATTTGTTACTATCCTTGATGTTCATTGTTGTTTCTATATTATTCTACATGTTTCTATTTCATTCAGCTATTTTACATTCTGTATATTCTACGTACTGAAACCATCTGGTGCTACATCTCTTTATGATGTAGATACACGGGATAGCGATCCTCAGCAAACGCATCGTTGAGGATCTTTGGACGTTCAGTGGATTGGTGAACATCCCTTACTTCGAAGGATTCATTTACTATATTTTCATCATGATTTGGAATTAGAGTTGCTTAGCTTTTATTTTGATAGAGGTAGCCACGGGTATGTCATTGGCACCACCTAATAGTGATAGAGGTTTTATAGACTAGAGTCGGATGTTGATTGTTAAGATTGTCAACTAGTTCTTTCTACTGGCCTTTCATTTATACCATTATTTTGAGACTAGATGATAGATGTGTCCGTTTACATTCTGTTAAATTTTACTGATTAGTAAAATGATTGATTGAGTGAATATGATGAGGCCAAGTAGTTCGCTTGGGGACTAGAAATTGTCTTTAGGTGCCGACCACGTCTTGGGTCCCCTCCCGGGGCTTGACAAAATTCACACATAGAATCAACTTGATCTTTGTACCACCATTTTGGTGATGAAGTGCAAGTATTTTCTTGTTGTTGTGTGCTCTTTTTAGTTGAAATATATTTATTACA
Source organism: Solanum clarkiae (assembly GCA_011800125.2). Taxonomy (NCBI): domain Eukaryota; kingdom Viridiplantae; phylum Streptophyta; class Magnoliopsida; order Solanales; family Solanaceae; genus Solanum; species Solanum clarkiae. The sequence goes on from JAABOM020093455.1 coordinate 25,939, forward strand.
ATTTTCGCCAATTAAGTTTTAACAATGAGATTAAAAATACCTTTACTTTTAATTTATAGTCTAAGGTATTGGGTATTAAGGTTTAACTCTAAACTTGAAGGTTAAGATTAGGGAGACTTGAGTTTGACCAACATAATGAATATTGATAATCAACATTTTCCATAGATTGAGGCAAGTGGGGGCTATTTTTGTGGTTGTCCTACATATACACAAAAAATATATTTTTCTGTTTGGTTTATGTGTTGGGACACGCATGTGCTTAAAGAGTCGATATTCTTTAATCAGCCTTAGATATGCTATTTTGAAAAGAATATAGAATATTTTTATAAGTTATATGTGGTGTGATGTTGGGTACCGTTACTTATTACTGTGATGTGGTTACCAGAGGCATACTTAGTTGTAGTAATATGTTAGAGGCATACTCATGCTACCATAATATGTTATTTTCTTTGGACACGTTGTCATAGTATACTTTTAGAGATTTATACATGCTGCCATGGACTTCTCGGGTGATAGGTTGACCTCCTTCACTGCCATTTATGACAAGTTTTGAGTGTGGATTGAATTGTGACATGTAGTGACCTTTTTGAACATTTGTTTGAACTTATTAAGCTTATTGTGTAGTATATTCTTGGGCATATTATTTATGTATATCTGTGGTGCAGATATATTTTATGACTCTTATTCCAAGGGTATTAAAGTAGCGAGTTGAGGATCTTACTGGGTTATATTTAATATATCTCACTCCTTACTTGCTTGTCAATGCAGATATTATTATAAAGGGTGAGATTTGTGGCTAACGAGTTCATTCTCGTGGACTCTATTGCTGAGGTGAGCCTTCACATTATCTGTGGAGGCAACTATTTCAGATCTATCTATTATAGTTTATGTTTGTTTTCCATGGGTTTGCGTGCCCGACAGTTGAACTCATATCACTCTATTAGATGCTTCCTGATCTTATTATGGGATTTCGGCTATAGATAATTTGTTAAGTGACTTTTTTCTTTCATAACTTGATATATGATTTTGGTTTGATAATTGTTCTATTTTTATGAATAGTGATGAGGTCTGGTGTTGCACATATAGTATCTTTGTGCTTTAATAATTTGAATATGTATATGGATGTTTGGTTCCCCAATAAATAGTGTGGACGGGTGTCAGTCACCTCGAGGGGGGTATTTTAGGATGTGATAGATAAAGAAGTGTGTTCTTCATCAATGTGAATTTTGTTCTCCATATATCCAAAGAAAGTAAAACAACAATCATATCATTATTATAGAGGAAAGAATCTACATGATAGATCCTATGTATACATGGTGTATAACCAGACAATTAAATTTGGAAAACTTAAATTTTTTTATTGTTTGAAGACATTTTCTTAATTGAAACATTGTTGTCGGAACCTGTTGATAAAGTCATGGATGTTTAATTAATAAAAAGAAATAACCAAGGATGGTGTTGTTGGTAAGTGATGGGATGAGAAAAATAATCATGCAGGAATCGTATTCACAGCTCTCACTTGCAATTACATCGTTATAACTAATAAAACAACATTAACATTTTTACCAAATACTCGTATGATTTACAAAATTATCTATTTTTTTTCGAAATACTCATAAGATTACTTACTATATAATTGTATCAATGTATTTTACTAAACTTTATAATGTGTACGTTAAAAGTCGCTTTTCAAAAGAAATTAATTAAGGACTATTACATTGATAATTTGAGTTATATGCTAAAGTAAGGCCCAGAAGAAGTAGCTGAAAACGTTGTAAGCACAATTATTGACAATTCTAATTGACCGTTTATGTATAATGATTCATCCAACTAATTATAACACATATATGATTAGGAGTAGCAATAAGCGGGTTAAGTCGAATATGAGTCGATCAAATACGAGTTAAGTAAAATTGGATAGAATACTCAACTCGACTCAAATTTTAAATGGGTAAAAACGAGTTATCCAATGGATAATATGGTGAATATGAATACTCAAATTATTGTAGGGATCATGTTAAAAGTTTCAAAAGAAAATCCTTTTAGCCATTCTTCACCCCGAACCCTCCACCCCCACCACAACCCCCGAGCGCCCCCTATCAAAAATAAAATGTAAAAAGAAATTTAATATTTTTAAAAAAGGAA